>QEPC01015616.1:259801-275160 GCA_003113815.1 Sphenodon punctatus
TATATGGTATATTTAATATTTTAAAATGAATTTTAATGTTTTTATTGTTGACTGTTGGAAGCCGCCCCGAGCTGCGTTGCAGGAGGCGGCGGGGTATAAATTTGGAAAATAAATAATAAATAAATAAATAAATGTTCAGTAATATTTAACTCAGTGTTCCAAAAGGGGAGTCAACCAGAGGTTAAAGGGATGATCGTAAAAATAACATTTAAAGGCAAAGGCTCCAGGTGTGAGACGTTACAAGACCCACTTTCCATTGGCAAGGCATCTTTAGAAACACCCGGATGAAATTTAGCCAGTGAGAACGACGTCTGACTAGCACAGGACCTGTCTTTTATGGGCGAATGACGACCGATTAAGGTCTCCTTGTGATTTTCCCTAACTAAAGAGGAATGCAACAAAGAGGACAGTGATCTAATCTTGGAGTTTAAAGTGTTAAACTGATGGAATAAATATTACACAGTATTAGCAGTTAGCGAAACATGGTCTGCCAAATAGGAGTACAACTTTGGATTCTATGGGCTATGATTAATCCTAGCCGGCGG
Source organism: Sphenodon punctatus (assembly GCA_003113815.1). NCBI lineage: Eukaryota > Metazoa > Chordata > Lepidosauria > Sphenodontia > Sphenodontidae > Sphenodon > Sphenodon punctatus. Next base: position 260,347 of record QEPC01015616.1, read on the forward strand.
GGGAGAAGGGACCAGACTCTGCTGTAAATTGTCACCTATTGGGGACAAAGGTTGAGTTGGATTAGAGTCGACAATCTGTGGTACGTCCAGCAAGGGAGCATAACTGTTAGTCACAGAAACATTATAAATTAAAGCCTCCGATGCTGGAGAATTATATACAGCAGGGGCCAAAAAACTCAATTTCCCGCTCCTTAGGGCTGTGTAATATAGGAGAATGGGTGGTCGGGCCAGCCCTTGCTCGCTTCAGTTTAGGCATAGTTAAAAAGAGAAGTGGAAAACAAAAAATAAGCGGGGTCTGTATCCGTTTGCCTGCCCGTGGAGAAACCCCAACTCAAATCACACCTCTTTAAAATCAACGTAAGCAGAACTAAAATTCCCAAGGGATGGCAGCAGCTCACAAAAAGCCAATCAGCCCTCAGGAAGGACACACAAACTAACCCCCCCCCAATAGAATATAGAAATCGTGTCCACACCCCCAGAAAGTGAATAAAACTATGGGTAGCCACGGGAGCCAGCTGACCCCAGCCTGGCGCCTATGGCCGCACGCACAAGGGTACGCCCTTGCGTGTGCTGTCCTTAGGCGCGCTGCACGGTGGTGTGTGTTTGTGGCGCGGCCACAGGCTAAGGCTTGTTTTTAAATGTCCCGCACAGGAGCCCCGCTCGAGCTCGCCAATCCCAGTGCAGCGCAAGTAGGTGTGTCACGGGAGCTCTGGCCTCACCTGGCAGCTCACAGGAGGTTCGCTAATTGAAATGAAAGGGGGGGAGAAAGAAGCAAGATCCTCACGGCCCCTCAGGCACAGTAACGCCCCGAGTCAACAGGCACACAATGCAGATCCCTGTTGTCAAAAGTGTGCATCAAGCAGCAACACTCCGGGTCCCCTTGTCGGCGGCACTGTTCTCCAATAGCTGGCCTGCGATCCCACCGAAGAGCCGCAGGCTGAAGTTCATTTTTAAATGTCCCGCACAGGAGCCCCGCTCGAGCTCGCCAATCCCAGTGCAGCGCAAGTAGGTGTGTCACGGGAGCTCTGGCCCCAACCCGCAGCTCACAGGATGTTCGCTAATTGACACAAAAGGGGGGGGGGGAGAAAGAAACAAGATCCTTACGGACCCTCAGGCACAGCAACGCCACAACTCAGCAAGCATACAATGCGGGTCCTTGTTAAGTGTGCATCAAGCCGCAACGCTCCAGGTCCCCTTGTCGGCGGCACTGTTCTCAGATAGCTGGCCTACGATCCCACCCACCATATCCTGGTGTGCACGGACGCCACCACAGTGAAGGCGTACGTAAACCATCAGGGAGGATCAAGGTCTCGCATCCTACATCATGAAGCAGTCAAACTGTTCCTGTAGGCGCAATCTCACCTGTCCCTGAAGGTGCTTCACATCAGGGGCCTGGACAACTCTTAGGCGGATTGGCTCAGCCGGCGCACGATAGACCCTCACAAATAGTCTCTCAATTAAGGAAGTCTTTAGGAACGTTTCTCACCAGTTCGGGCGTCCGGTAATGGATCTGTTTGCATCCCTGGAAAACAATCAGGTTCTACCGTTCATTAGCAAATCTCTATCCAAAGGCACTGCAGTAGTGGATGCACTGAACCAGCCGTGACCAAAGGGTGGTCTCTACGCATTCCCGCCTTTTCCTCTTATAACAAGAACAGTAGCGAAGATTTACAAGGAAAGGGCCCAGGTGATATTGATAACCCCGTGGTGGCCCAGAAGACCATGGTTCTCGGATCTGATACAGTTGAGTCGGCATCCTTGTGTAATCCTACCAACCCTCCTCAAACAGGGCCCTTTGCTACACGACAGGTCTTGAAGCTGACGGTATGGAGATTGGACGCTCAGTTCTAAGAAAAAGGGGATAGTCTGAGGCCGTCCTTTCGATCCTCCTACTATCCAGAAGGCTGCCACCAAAAGGGCCTACAGAATACATGGAACTCTCTCGAAGAACAGAGTTACTGGTAAGTAACATCTCAGTATCTAGAAGCATTGATGGAGAGGGTGGACTTTCTGCAACATGCGCAAATAAGAGCTACTTCACACACACAAAAATAATTCTTGAATGTCAACATAAGCCCAAGAGTATTGAAATTTTTTTACTAGATCATGAAGTGTACAAAGGGATACTTAGTAAGGTATATGGGGCCTTCCAAGAAATATACTCGAAAGAACCTACGCAAATATGGGGAAAATGGGAGAAAGATACAGATTAAAACAGAGAAAATAGATAGAGCCTTGACTACACGGTATATTTTTCAAAAATTTAAATCGATGGATACACTTTTGAAAATATTTTTTCGTTATTTCTTAACCCCAAATAGAATCAGACACTGGGTGAAGGTAAATAAGGGTGATTGCTGGAGGGGATGTGGGCAGAAAGGAGATATGTTACTGTTGCTGGAGTTGTCCTCATATTAGGGAATATTGGAGGTGGGTATGGAAATACATTACACAGGCCATGGGGGTAAACCTTCCATTTAAACTTGAGGTGGCCATTCTAGGATACTGGTTGAATCGGTTACAAGGGAAGAGTCAATGGTTGATAGCAAGGGAATGTATAGTGGCAGGTTCCTATGGTTTGGCAAAAAATTGGAAAGGGTACATGTCCACTTTAAAAATGGATTGGAAAAATCAGATGAGGAAAAACTTTATCATGGAAAAGACATTGGCTGAGCTCCATGGTAAAAGTGGCAAGTTTGGGGAGAAGTGGATGAAACTTTTTGAAATATTGCAAGAGGAGAACTCGGGGAAGCAGCAGGCTTTCTTATTGGATCTATAAAACAAGACTAAGCAGCATCTGAACCTTATTGAGAAAGATAAATGAAAGAGACTTTTTGGCTGGCAGCACGATAAATAGGGTGGGGTGGGAGGAGAGGGAGGTGGGGAAATTGCAGGTGAAAATGAAATTTGTAATTGTGTATTAGTGACACAGAAACATGTTGATATTGGTAGGTTTTATTTTAATTTTATTTTTGCTCCTTTGTTATCAAATAAAACCTGAATAAAAAAAAAAGAACGTAAGTAACCTCCATTTTTCAGTCATATCAAAGCTGCATGGTTTTCAGTTTCTGTCATCCCATGCATGGGGAAACAGATCTCCTTGACTTCTAAGTATCCTCATTCATAGAAAGGTTGTTCCATGTGACATTAACTCTAGTTGGAAAGTATTATTTTGATGTGAAAACTGTGTAGATTGAAATTGATTTCCTATAATTCTGTTGCTGTTCACAGCAACATGCTGTGTTGGGAATATTTTGTGGAAATGGTATCTTTGAGCTAACATAGGAACATTCCCCCACTACATGAATCTCCCTTGCCATAAGATAATTTTGTCTTCATAAATATTCCCAATACTCCTAGCCTGACAATGTTCACATCATTATGTATACCATCTGTCTTATACCTTGAAACCATAAACGTGGCCAGGAAGTCAGTGACTCCGATCCAGTGCTGTGCGGATCCCATGCAGAGCCACGTGCGTGCGTCCACAGCCGCACGTGCGCGCAGCCACATGAAACACATGCGGAGCCGCATTGCCGGCACATTATGCTGCGCACAAACTGCACGAGCATGTGCAGCTCTGCACAGCGATCCACACAGCATTTGATTGTGGCCAATGAGATTTAAGATCAATGACTCCAAATGTTTTGTTCAGAATGGAAAATTAGAGCTGCAGTCGCGGCTGTAGTAATTAAAGCAAGATGGAAGTCTCATTGAACCCCGCCTATCTTTAACATTGCACGTTTGAGACACTTTACTTTCAGGTTGTGACTAGATCTTTTGCAGGGTATATCTCCTTTATTCTAGCTTAACTTTAATATGTTAGAAGATTAAAGGAAAACTAAGTCCACCACCCGCCAGGATCCCTGAGGTCTATCAGTGTAAATTGGGAACGTTTACATTCCTCCCTTTTATCCTGGGCTGCAGTAATCTGGGAGACAGAAAAGCCTGGAAAGCTGCCTGGAGAAAAAACATTGTTCAAAAACTGAGTGAACGACATATGCTGTGCTGGGGTAGACTAGGGCCGAGAAACTGATTTTAACCTCCTCCTGCTTCCACTTACCATAGCTGAATTGGAGGAGCAGATTTGAAAAGGTGAGGTGGGGGTCTTGGGTCAGGTTGATTGAGGTGTGGGGAGGGGCAGGTCAGATCAATTGGCTGAGGGGAAGGCATGTGGGGACGGGGGGGCAGGTCGGGTGAGGCAGAGAGAGGGTGTGCGGGGTGGGAGCAGGGAATTGGCTTTAAAAGACCCCAGCTGCCTGGATTTTTCAGAGCGGTCCTGGTTTCTTCAGCCACCTTGTGAATTGCAGCTGACAGCTCAGGTGAATGGGGAGGTTAGGTGAGGGAAGCGGGAGGAAGGGTATGTGGTGAGGCACCCCCATCCTGATCCTCTTGGCATTAAGCCTTCTAGCTTATTACTCCCCTCTGCTGTGCTACGTCGCTCCCTCTCCTTGCACTCGGCAGTGCTGTAGCTGCAGCTGTCACTGGAGAAGGGATTTCTTCGATGCCAGCTTTGCTTTTTCTCCTCCCTCCACACTGGCAGCATTGAAAAATGGCACGCCTGGAGCCACAACATGGGCTCAGGCAAGGTGTAGCAGCCTAACAGAAGTTGCCTCTCTGCTTTGGGCTGTGTGAGAGACAAGCACTCTGAGGCTTTGTGGGCTGCTGGAATGAGCCAGACAGCTGCCTTTCCCCATCAGCCCTAGCTGAGAGTTTCTCCAAGAAGAGGAGGGAGACAACCAAACTCAACATGGCTAAAACTGAAATCCTTATCTTCCCCCCTCATCTTTCCTCTCCCTCTTCCCTGTCGATCTTTATCGATGGGGGTCCCCATCCTTCCCATCCCCCAAGCCCGTAGCATAGGCTTCATCTTTGACTCACCCCCTTCTTTTAAACCGTACATCGACTCAAATCCTGTCGCTTCTCCCTCCATAACATTGCTAAGATTCGCCCTTTTTTCTCTCTCTTCCAAAACCATTGTTCACGCCCTGGTCATTTCTCACCTCGATTACTGTAACGTACTCACTGGCCTCCCCCTTTCTCCCCTTATTTCCATCCAAAACTGTGCTGCCAGGGTGATCCACCTTGCCCGTTGCTTTGACCACGTGCAGCCCCTCCTCTCCTCTCTTCACTGACTCCCCCTTCCTGAAAGAATCCTGCACAAGCTCCTAGTCTTCACCTATAAAGCTCTTCACAACCTTGCTCCCCCCTACCTCTCTGCGTTAATTTCTCTCCATACTTCAGTCCGTGAACTCCGCTACTCCTCTGTCCCCTCTCTCACCCTCCCATGCCTCCCCTGCTCCCCTAACCACCTTTGTCCCTTCTCCCTAGCTGCCCCCCATGCCTGGAACTCCCTCCCTTCCCACATATGCCATGCCCCCTCCCTTCATATCCCTCCTCAAAATCCCCCTCTTCCACTCTGCCCTCCCCGACTCCCCTCACCTAACTCCTGCTGATACTCTCCATCTAGTACAATGCTACCTGAGGTCAGTGTACTCATACCCTCACCGCACGGACCAGCCAGCTATCATGCTCAATGTAACCAAGCATGTGCACCTGGGACCTCGCATCTTCGTGAATGTTACTCTGTCTCTCCCTCTCTTCTCCTTTGTGCCCCCCCATCCCCAGTGTCTCTCAGATTGTAAGCCCTAGGGCAGGGACCATGTCTAATCCATTACTTTGTTAAATGCTTGATACAACAACAACCAGGCAAGAGGAGCTCCAGCCAAGAGCAGAATCAGTTTTTTTGCGAGTCTCTACCAGGAACCAGCAATTCCTCGGAGTGAATTGCTCTTTCCCTGCCTATGCTTTTTGTCCCCTTCCTTCTTTTGATGACTTGACTTTTGTTTGTCTTCCCTTTAAAGCACAGCCCTTCCACCAGGCACAGGGAGATCAGATCTTATTGATGACTTAACAGAAATTAAGATGTTGAAACTTTTGAATTATATCAGTGTTTTCTATTTGTAATATCTTAATTTCTGTTAAGTCATCAATAATATCTGACAAATGAATATAAATTAGAAAGGAAGGAAGTGTATGTAGATGGGTATAAAAGTGTTGTTGAACTGAATTACCATTTGCAGTTAAAATAAATTCCAATTTTGATAAATTGTATTTTGAAAGATATTAAAGTATAGGATTGTATTTACATTATTTTGTAATAAGAAAAGGGTATAACAAAGATTCCTTAACATACAATTTCCTGTTGTGTTAAAGTTTGAGTAAATGTGAATGCACCTTAAGTACAACTTAAAACCAGTGGTTTTTTAATGTTTGAATGCTAAGTCACATTCCATGTCTTTGAGGTCACTAGCATATGTGTGTTTCTACAGGCTTCATGCATTTATGAGTCTTAAGGTGTTTAGTCATCTAGCAACTTTAAACTCAATCAAACCAAATGTAGCATTTACAAGCTTCATTCTTCATCGCAGACTTGCAAAAATCCTGGTTTTGGCTGCGTTGTGCTATTTCTGTCTGTCATTGAGATAATAGAGACAAAGTAGTAAAGTGATATCTTTTATTGGACAAGCTACAGTTGGTGGAGGTATGCAAGCTTTCGGACCTGCCTGACGAAGAACCTTGTGAGGACCGAAAGCTTGCATACCTCCACCAACTGTAGCTTGTCCAATAAAAGATATCACTTTACTACTTTGTCTCTATTGCCTATATTTCGGACCACCACAGTAAACCCTACTTTCTCTACACTGTTAAACTACTGAGAGTTTAACTCACGTTTGTGCGGTCACCTGAAAACCCCGCTTGTGTGCACGGGTTTTTTAATAGTTATTTTTCCATTCTTGCATTAAATTAAATAATGCAGTACAGGGCTGGATTTTGAGCCCTGTATCGCATTATTTAATTTAATGGGAAAACGGAAACATAACGCTAAAACCCCCGTGCACACGACCAGAGATTTCACGCACCGCACTAACATGAATTAAACTCACAGTAGTCCCAACCATCCCTGAAAGTCGGCAAGCAGCCAAAATGAGCAGAGATTCTGGATGGCAGGTTAAAGTATTGGAAGTTTAGCTCCCCTGAATCACAGCCCCTGAACGTCAGCAAGCAGCCTTTGTCAGTTCTACAGACATAGTTCAGCTCCAGTGTCGTCATCCATTTTCCTTGGGGGTTGTGTTACTTGTTGGTCCCCTAGAAGTAAGAAATATGTGGACACCACTCAAAGAAGAAAGAACAATTAATTACTTGTAATTATTTCTCAAAAAACAGTATTCTGCAGTTGAAGGGAGTTTGATATTCCTATTTTCCATCACAAATTAGTATGTACTTGCTAAGATAAAAACCTTTGTAAGCGATTGATATGGCACGTTTAGGTTCTTTTGCTTTATTTGAATAGGTTCTCTTTGGAAAAGTGAAAAAAATTCAACCTCCTATTGGTAAAAAGAAAGTTGCTTTGGATCCCACGCCTAAATATGACTGCCACATGTCTAGAATTGCTCCTTCACCTAAAACTCCACTTGATCAACAGGCCATTGGCTCTTCGGTAGGTAGGACTCTTTTTAACACACAGTATAAATATAAATAAAATCTTTACATTTTGAAGTCTGGAAGCGTAATACAAAAGTAAAATGCTTGGAAGACTTGAAGCCAGTGTTGCTATGAGTCTAGCTGCTTTCTACTGCTCCTACAACTCGAGTAGCTGTAAATACCTTATAATTATCTGGCTAATATGGATTTAAAAGTGCTGTGTGCCACCAGAGAAACACAAAGCATTTGGGACTTAACAGTAAAAGGGACTAAAATAGGACCCTTCACAGGTTCAAAAATAGGCCTGCGCCCAATTGCAACACGGTTGGGCTCTTCTAGGTCCAGCATAAACCAGGGAATAGCCCCTCTTTTTTGCAGGACTGTGACATCATGCTTCTCCATGAGGAAATGGGTTGGAGAATGCCTTAACCTGCCGTGATCCTGACATCTCCACGGGGTGCCATGAAATCATGGTGCTCTTTGGGAGGTAGGGGCATATTAGGGAAAGGGTCAAGTTAAGGCATTCCCCCACCTTTTATGTGACGTGGTCCCAGCAGTCCCTCAAAGTGTGAGAGCACTGTGCAGGGGTTGTGCATCTTGCTAAGGGGAGCCCAATGCCAAGGGACTTGGGTCGGGAGGACTCCTGAACTGTACTGAATCCATTGGGTTCCCTCACGTGCCAACAGGCTCAGTCCAGTATGCAGGGCTTCTTTGTAAAGTGGTGTTTTATACAATAAAGTTCTTACGTATTGAAAAGCTATAGTTCCATACACCAAGTACCCAAACCAAAGAAGCCTGGCTTCCTATAGATCTGTGTTTTGTGTGTTTGACTTGTTAACTGAATTTTAAATTATACTCTGTCTAACTTTATAACATGAGGGATTTTGAATGGATAATTCCCACTCCCCCCCCTTCAAAAACCAATTTAAAACCTGTAGTTACAGTATTTGGGGCTTTTTGTTTATCTTTGAGTTCTCTGAAATTTGGTTGACACTGGCATGAGTCCAAAGATATTAAGTGAGAGACATTGCTCATTGTCATTCAAAGGGGCTTTGCAGGATTACACAAGGAGGTAAAATCCTGATTTCTTATGCTGTCTCAATGTATGTGTCCTTAATGACCTTTGATCTACAAGCAATTTCTAACACATTTAATAGTATTGGATCTGCTCCTCTCTCCAGCCTTAAAGACACCGTCTCTGCTAACTTCTTGTCTGGTTGAGGCATGAATGTCTGGTCAACACTCTAATGCCCAAGTCATCCCCACCACAATTTTGATCATGTTTGGCTCAAATTATGACCAGGTTCAGTTGAATCCTGTTTAGCTGGCTCCCTCTTCCCTTCGCATCCAGTACCAGACCTTCTGGTCTGGCTACTAGGCTTTTTTTTGTGGAGTCTAGTAGTTTTTCTTCTTCCTTCCAATTGGTATGCAGGGTCAGGTTGCTACTACAAGAACAAAGGAGCATTCAATTAAAATGGAAGGTGCAAATTCAAAACTGATAGTAATTATTTCATCAGCATGCAGAGAATCCTGGAAATCCTAGCTGCAGATGGTGGTTGAGGCCAGGAGTTTAGTGGTACTCAAGGAGGGATTGTACATGAATTACAGGAGTATCTAGAACTAAAATAATTTCTATCCTTTTATCATTAAATACTCATACTTAGCACTCAAGTCACTCCCAAACTTCTGGGGGTTGGGATCAAACCTTCCTTGGGGCAGATTTGCCACATTTTCCTGGTGCATGGGTCTTGCACCGCTTCTGAAGCATCGGGTTTGGCCACTGTTAAGAGACAGGATACTGGTCTAAAGGGACCATAGAATTTGTCCAATATGGCAGTATTTGTTTTTATTGTAAGAATTTTTATCACTGCCATGATGTTGAGGTGCTGGAATTTTGGTCCTATATATCTCTAGAACTATTTCCCCTGCTGTTTTCGGTTCCACGAATGTGGATAATGAGAGATGGGAAAAACTTTGAGTTTTCCATAAATATGCTCAGTGCTATGCATAATGTCCAAGGGTATGGATGGTCTTGCTTAGTAGCTAGAACAGGATCAAAACAGTGGGAGAGTTGGCACAGAATCAAACCATGGTCACATAACCAAGGAACAGATAACCAAGTCTGCTGCAGGTCAGACGTAGCTGGCAGTGTTCTGGATGAGGCAAGTGTGACTTGTAGCTGGCAGTGTTATGGATGAGGCAAGTGTGACTTGTAGTACTGGCAAAGTTGGTAGGCTTCAAGATCATTGACATTGGGGCTTTGAAGGGGAGTTGGGACAGGCCTCGCACATTTATTTTTATGGTACAAGACATCAGTCTGTTTTTTACTCTATGGTAAGTAATTGCAAAGGTGAACCTGCAGTGGGTTGAAGTGTTGAACTGTTTGGAGTATTGGAGTCTGTTAAGTAGAGTTAAAATTGGGTGGCGCCATTCTCCCGGGAGCTCTTCCTGGATGGCCAGTAAAACAATAGGGTTAGATCCCCGCCGCTACCAGTAGGAGGCAGAATTCCTGATTTTCTGGAGCATGCTCAGAGGGATCTAGCCCCTAAGCTCCAGTTGTTTGTCTGCCTCTAGACTGGTAGGAAGCAGGCTAGCTGCCTCTGTCGCAGACAGAAGTTACAGGCAGCCTACAAATTGAAAAGCATCCCAAGTCTCTTCGGGAAAAGCTCCTGTTGCCAGGGAGGAAGGAATTCCTCTCCCTGTTCACCCCCTTCCCTAGGAGGGGTTTGGAGGATTGGATCCGGGTTCTCCCCTCTCCAACTGGTGTGGGGGCACCGCAGAGCGGGCTTAGCAGTTCCCTAAGAGGTTCTGACTATTGGTCCCCTGGGACCCTACACCCGCTAGAGCCTAGAGCGGCCATGGGAAAACCACACTGCCGCGGCACAGGATCATCCAGCCCTGAAGCGGGCTCGATCAGAGAAGTTCCTGGCCCCTACCCCCTAGCTCATCACTTGGGGTTCCAGCGGCGCAGTGAGTCCCTAACTCCAGCCCTGGGAGGATGCAGCGCCAGAGCGCTGCAGCGGCCAGAACGGTCTTCCGGTCCGCACTCCTCACCGCGCAGCCATAGGACAAACAGAAATGACTGTGGGCTACCACAGGCGTTCCCAGCCCAGCATGCAGCATCAGGCAAGGCCCCAGCTCGCTCCTCCCCCACCCGCTCAGAAAAGCGGCTGTGGGGAAAGCGAAACCAAAAGAAGTAGCTGCCACAGGGCCACCACGAGGAGAATGGCGGTAGCGGCGACGGACACAGGCACAGACCCAGCAATGCTCACAGCAACAGTAAGCACCTCGCGTGCCCCTTCCCCAGCCCCCCATATGAAGGTCCTCAGAGAGGGGGTAAGAGAGAGGAACCAGTTAGCCTTGTGGGTTAGGTGGTAGCCTTGGATTCAGAAAATCCAGGATTCAGATCCTGGTTCCACCATAAAGGATGCGGGGCCTTAAAATGATCGCTTGGTGCTGCTCTCCTGTAAATGTGGGAGTAAGCGCTTGGCCCTGTTTCCCCACGGGGGTAGCAATTAAAATCCTCTTGGAATTAAAATGCAAACGGTCTCCTAAGCCCAAGAAAACCTGCCCCTACAAGGGCCACTCAAAGGGTGCCGGTAAAGGCAAGCTCCCCCTGGCCAAGAAACCACGCAAGGCCCTTAGACCCCTGGTCTCCCCTGCCTTGTCAGGAGGAGCTGCTGAGGAGGTTTGTTCCGCCCACTCCTCTGAAGAGGAAGAGACCTCAGCTAGGAGAAGGGAAAAAAAGGCTCCCCTCACAACACCCAGTGAGGAGGAAGAGGAAGCGTCAGAGGCCCATGCCTCAGAGGAGCTCCATGCCTAGGAGGAAGAGAGAGGAGCCAGGGATTGAAGCTTTAACTAACCCAGATAGGCAGTTCCCTAGTAAATACAGAGGCCAGAACTTTGATCTGGTCATAAAGGCTCTTCACCTCCGACAAAAGAAAGACAAGCACGACTCGGAGGCAGAGGAGCGAGAATATATACCACAAACTAGAGCCAGAGACGGGGATGGCTTTAGATAAAGCCTATGGAAAAAAATATCAAAAGGAATGGCAGCTCCCCAACAAGGCTTGCAAAATGAATAAAACACAGGTATCCCTCTCCTCCTTCACTAAAAGCAAGGAGGCCCTTCTTGCCATCCCTAAAGTGAATGCCGCAGCAGCATCCCTCGCTAGAAACTCTGTTTTCCCAGCCGAGAGAGACTGCTACCCCCGGGACCCTACTTACAAAGGAATAGAGTGTAACCTAGGAAGGAATTTTGTTGAAGTAGCTTCAATCATAAAAATGTCCACAGTCATAGCAGCCCGCCACCATCTCTGCCTCAGGTCCTGGAAAGGAGACACCACAGCCAAAAATACCCTGGTGGGTGATCTTTTCCAGGGGGCTAAACTCTTTGGCATCTGCCTGGATCAAGTCCTCACAGACGCTGTAGATAAATCCAAAAGACAAACCCTGCAAAGCTTTGGGATCTCAAAAAAGCCTTTTCGTCCCTGCAGTACAGGCTACTCTCCAGCAGGTGGCACCGGACGACCTTTCTATCCACACAGGAAACCTTCAGAAATACAAGTCTAGGTGGCACTAACAGAAGGGAGCTGGTAACAGAGCCAAGCACACACACAGCTCTGGACGCCCCAAGACGGACGCATGACTCTGGAGCCTTCCCTTCTCAGGACCCTAGGAGCCAGGCTACAACTGTTTGCGGAGAAATGGCTGGACTCCACTTCAGATGTATGGGTCCTCCGAACCATACAGAGGGGATCAAGTTCTCCCACTTCCCTTGACACTCCTACTGTGTCTCACCGGTCTCCAACAATCCGGACAAGCACTCTGCAATGCAAACAGAAATAAACAGGCTCCAAACCATTGGAGCCGTACAACCTGTACCATCCCACGAAAAGAGGTCCGGACTCTACTCCATCCTGTCCCTCATCCCCCAAAAGTCGGAGCAATGGCGTGCAGTCTGACCTAAAAATCCTAAACCAGTCCGTCAAAGATTCAAGATGGAAACCCACCAATTATTCGCATAGCGATTGCACAAGGCCAGTGGCTGACATCCCTCGATCTCAAAGAAGCATACCTGCACGTCCCCATCCTCCCATCTCACAGGCAGTGGCTCAGGTTCACGTATGCCCGACAGCACTGGCAATACACAGCCCTGCCCTTCGGTTGTGCTATCTCACCCAGGACATTCACGAAGGTCCTGATCCCTCTCATTGCAAACCTATGGAAAGGGGGCATCAAGATCAGGGCCCCGATTCTTCCGCGGAATTTTTTTAAAAATTCCGCGGGAGTCGGGCCAATTCTGCGCCTTGGCGCGATTTACCATGCGGGGGGGGGGCTTGGTTTGCTTCCTCCTCCCCCCGCACTGCTAAACCCTCAGGGCCTCCACTCCCCAGCTGCCGGGGCTTGCCCTCCCCAGCTGCTGGGGTGTGCTTGACTCCCACCCCCCCAAAAAAAACCCAAAGGATTTGTCTTACCAGGGATGGTAGCAGCAGCTGCTCCGTCCAGCGTGCTCTTTTCCTGCTCGTACTTCCTGGCCCCTCCCGACGGGGCTCTCAGGGCGACGCAGCCGGATGACGTCATCTGGCTGCGTCGCCCTGAGAGCCCCGTCGGGAGGGGCCAGGAAGTACGAGCAGGAAAAGAGCACGCTGGATGGAGCAGCTGCTGCTGCCATCCCTGGTAAGCAAATCCTTTGGGGTTTTTTTGGGGGGGTGGGAGTCAAGCACGCCCCAGCAGCTGGGGAGGGCAAGCCCCGGCAGCTGGGGAGTGGAGGCCCTGAGGGTTTACCANGGAAAGGGGGCATCAAGATCCACCCATACCTCAACGACATCCTCATTTGGTCACCCTCCTACGAGCAGGCGTTGATAGATGTCCGCAGATCCATCAAGTACCTGCAGAAACATGGCTTCTTAATCAGCCTGAAGAAGAGCCACCTGACTCCCTCCCAAGCTCTGGAACATCTGGGGGCAATCTTGGACACCCTCAGTTACATGATCTTCCTTACACAACACAGGGGGGGGAAAACAAACAAACTCCAACACCTGATCGGACAGATTTCAAAATCCCACAAGGTCAGACTGAAGTTCCTCACCAGCTTGTTGGGCGCCATGATCTCCTGCCTAGGAATCCTACATTGGGCCAGATTCCACTCCATACCACTCAAGCGGTTTCTACGCCCATGGCAGGACCACCTGACGCAGGGACGAAACCTGTGGATCACAGTCCCAGCACCACTAAAGAACTCCTTCCATTGGTGGGCAAAGATGAAACAATTCAAACGAGATGTCCCGCTCTCAGATCCCGACAGGACGGCCGTGACAACTGACGTGAGTCTCTTCAGCTGGGGAGCACACTCACAGGGCAAACATGCATAAGGCAAGTGGCTCCCTTGGGAGCGAAAGCATCGCATCAATTGGCTGGAGCAATGGGTGATTTATCTAGCTCTATGAGACCTAGCTCCGATCCTTCGAGGGAAACAAGCCCTGGTGTACATGGACAACACGGTGGCGAAAGCGTACATAAATCACCAAGTGGGTTCTCGATCCGAATCTCTCCACCAGCAGGCAACCGCTCTCATCAAGTGGTCAGAAAGGAACCTGAATTCCATCAAGGCGGTTCACATCGCCGGGAAAAAGAACACTCAGGCCAATTGGCTAAGCTGGGAAAAGATCGACCTGGGAGAGTGGGCTCTCCACTTGGTGGCATTTGAGACCATAGTCAGCTCCTTTGGGCAACCAGAAATCGACCTTTGCGCTTCACCAACCAATGCAAACACTGAGCTCTTCATATCCTGATTCCCGGATCGCCGAGCGGCGGCATTCAACACACTGAACCTGACCTGGCCCCCAGGTCTTTCATACGCCTTTCCACCATTTCCCCTCATAGACAGGATTGTAGTGAAAATCAAGAAAGAGCGGTCAACCACTATCCTGGTAACCCCCTAATGGCCACGATGGCCATGGTCTGTGGACATTCAAGAATTGAGCTCAGAGCCCTCCCCCCTCCCCCAACTCCCGACCGTCCCAGACCACCGGTCTCCGGGGCCTATCCTTCACAACAACCCGGAAGTCCTGAAGCGAACACTGTGGATGTTGAAAGAAGGGCGCTAAGAAAGTTGGGCTACTTCCAGCATGTCCTGGACACCATGCTTCAATCCAGGCGTCCTGCCACGAAACGCACATACCAGAGTACCTGGGCTTACCTTTTGCCAGGTGGTGTTTAAACAGGGACGTTAGACCAGTTAAGGCCCCCATTAGGGTTATTTTAGATTTTGTCCACGAAGGCCTAGACAAGGGGTTAAAGCCCAACACGCTCCAAAAACAGGTAGCA
>QEPC01015618.1:10933-63559 GCA_003113815.1 Sphenodon punctatus
TTTTCATTTGCTCACTCCATCTGCAAAGCTTCCTTTCTCACCCAGCCTCCTAGGTTTCAGTCTCTTAGTCTGTTAGATAGATTTTATCTCCCTTCCCATAGGCTCCATTTCTCCAGCAAGCCAGAAGTGCCCTCATTGTCCTCACAAACTGACCATAGAAATGGAACAAAGAAAAGCTTATGGGCCATTAGCAGGTGATTAGCAGGTGATAGCCACATCCTCAAGTCCAGGGGCAGAGTGGCCATTCTTCCTTCCTGGAAGATTTTGTGTGGTGTGGTCACTGGATGGGGGCTTGCAGGAGGGGAATGAAGGATGTCAGGGCACAGGGGATGGCAGGTGTGCAGGGATGGCAGGCATGCAGGGGATGGCAGGTGTGCAGGGGATGGGGGTGCAGGCATATAGGGGATGGCAGGGGATGGCAGGCATGCAGGGGTGCAGGCATGCAGAGGATGGCAGGCACAGGGGTGAATGGAAGCACTGAGGGACTGACTAGCTGGAAGAGGTTGCACTGGGGGAAAGAACTGAGGCAGTGGTGGGGCTGGCTCTTGGGGGGCACTACTTTAACTTATATAGATAGTTAAAGTTCATAAAAACCATTTTATGTAGTTTGAATAAAAAGTAATGCTTTTCCAAAGAAAAATGAGTATTGTTGGTTGTTATTTATTCATGTGTGGATCTGGTATTTCTCATAAAATGGGCTCTATAATGTGTGTGTGTGTGTACTGGGCATAGATTGTGTGGCTACTGTAAAAAAAAGTTACATTTTATTGCACACTTTCAATCCCCAGGGCAAAATCAGCTTGGGGTTGAAATCCACCCCGTGACAACTCGAGTGTAGTATTTTTCGTGACAAAAGGTAAGGGTTAATAAGGCAATTCATCCAGAAGACAGTGCTTCTAAATAATACCATAGGCAGGCACATCTTTGTTGAGGTTTACATTGTTTTTTGCAAAGAGAATCTTTCAACACAGGTCATTATGCACTATGTCACCGATATGCTGAATCCAGAGAAGGGTTGCTGCAGGTGGTAGGACTCCAGGCTCCCCATTCTCCCCCACCATTTTGTTGCAGATATTTGGTATTCGCCCAGAGGTATCAATCATTGTCTGAAGCCTCCCTGTTCAAAGCAGTTAGTAAGCAGCTGCTTGAGTAAGAAAGCTGGTTAAGGGAGATTCCAATTGGGCTGAAGCAGTGTGGCAATTTCCCCCTACCCCATAACATTGTCACTAGAGCAGCTCCCCTGCTGAAGTGTTCAGGACCAACTTGTTGCCCAGTTAAACCAGTGGGCTTACACATGGCAGTTTACTTTGAGTAACCATCGCAGAGCTTTAGATGCTTGTGGCAGTTCACCGTGGGTAGCTGCCGGATATATTAGTTGCTCTGATTGGACTACTTCATTGCCAGCGGTCTATGGCAGTATTCAGGAGATCAGCCAACCCCATACACTTGAAAGCAGAGCAGTGAGCAGGACATCCTTCATGAGCTCATCACAAGCCCAAGCATGATACACTGGTAGGCCATGTACCAGGGCCTTATGATCTTTGGCTTGCTAGTTCCCATGATTGGTGGTGTGGTTGTACATTCATTCACTCACATTGCCTAATTTATTTTGTAGGAACAGTCAAGCAACGGCAGCATAAACATTGGGTGATGGGTTGCAGCAGGGTCCTGGACTGCTGGGGTGGTAGGGCAAGCCCATGGCTGATCATGTCTCAGGTTGTTGCTTCAGTCAAAATTATTGAAAAGCCAGAAAGGGCATGCACAATAGCAGCTCATGCCATGACTCCATACTCTTTCTCAGATGGCAACTTGATTTTAATCTAGTACACTTGGGTGACTGGGCTTGCCTAAGGGTAGAGAATTACATTCTTGGTTTAAAAAATCAAGTCACACATGTTGCTTAGTCCAATAAACAGATGGAAGTGATGGTGCCTAATCACCGTCTCCCTACACTGGATGATAAGATTGGAGAAGAGCTAATAAAAAATGGACAAATTTGCCTCTGCTCATAATTGTTTTACAAGAAAAACAAGGTTTTTGTTTTTCATGCCCAAATTTTTACTGGGAAAGGGTGTCCCCCTTCAGTATAAGCATCGAGCTACTAGGAGTTGTACAGGACAAGCTCCAGCAAGTTGTAGGTTAAGTCTGGAGATGGGATGAGAAACCAGCCAAGCATGAGCTGGTGGTTTGCTGTGGCAGGGGTCCAGTTAAGTGTTAGAAAGTTCATTTGGAATAGTTAAGCTTTTGGCAAAGACATCGCCCTATGAGATGGGGCTTCTCAATCAAGAGCAGGTTCTGGTCATCAGCTCAAAGTGGAAGGTCAAGTTCTGCACTTGAAGACATGGATGGTCCTGGGTGGACGATGGCCTTCTCACCTGCTTCAAGGTCACTAGTAATGCACACCTTTCCAACCCGGCTGGGGGGTAGAGCGACCTAACTTCTAGAACATAGAGTGACAACGATACATGAGTGTACATCAGGCCGCATGGAACTGTTGTTAGTTACCTGGTGTTACTCATAATCCAACACACCTGTCCAACTCAGCTGGGTGTCTGTGGGGGTAGAGTGACCTAATTTGTAGAGCACAGAGTGATGGCAGTACCTGAACGTACAACAGGCTGCCCGTAACTGTTGTTGGTTACATTGTGTTACTGGACCCGGGATTGGGCATGGCCCATCCCCAGATAACCTGAATTGGATTGTCTGAATTTGAATAAAGAGTGCAGCCATTAAATTCAAACATGGGTGCTTGTCTTCTTCCAGGGTGCAGGACAAATGGCCACCAGACCATTCTGCAATCTGCACATGCACAGCCCTTTTCCAATATGGTGCTGATGCTGCCAGGAGGCTCTAGATAAAACCAATAGAGGTGACAACCCTAGCCAGGCTGGCCAGGTGGACTGCTCTACAAAATGGTCTGGTGGCCATTTTGCACATGCACAGTGGGTTTTAAAAAAATCATTTTTAAAAATAAAAACTAAAAACATTTTTTTAAAAAAAGGTCACAATGTTCTGAAAGGGGCAGGGTTTCATCAGAAAGGAAGGTAATGGCCCTTTTATCCTCTCTCCTCCAATGTGGTCCTGCCCCTAGAGGAAGGTGGCAACCCTAAGTAAACCCGAGTCAAACTGTCATGCCATCCCACTGGACCACATTACTTCTTAGCCTACAATGACAGCAGAACAAAGTCATTTTAACGCAGATAGCAGCGGGTTGGGTGGATGGTTTGGGGATAAGGTTGTGAGGGGTGTTGAGTTTGGGGAACTGGGAGGTGGTTTGGGGTGTGTTTGGGGGTTGTGGGAGGTTTGGGTGTTTAAAGATATTTTGTATGAGTATTATTTATTTATTTATTTTACTATTTTTCTACCCCGCCCCCTCCTGCTCACAGAGCAGCTCGGGGCGGCTTACAAAATACATCAACAATAAAAACATACATAAAATAGCATTAAAAACATTTAAAATGATAAAAAGAACTAAAAGGGCAGAATTCCCCCTCCGCTCCCTACCCCACTATATCCGTCTCCCTCTCCAAAGGCCCGGCAGAACAGACAGGTCTTACACTGTCTACGAAAAGAGGGGAGGTCCCGGGTCAGGCGGGCCTCCATCGGGAGGGAGTTCCACAGCCTTTATAATAAATATTTTCTAGTTATAACAGAGTTATAACATTTTTTAATGCATGTGAGCCACCCTGAGCCTTTGAAAAGGGTGGCATATAAATTTAAATATATATATATATATATTTTAAACAAAATTGTACATTATGATACGGTGTGGTGATTTGACCTGTTATGATAACATGTTCTCATGGTGGTGGCTCATCCATTCGGGATATTGGAGCCGAGCNCGCGGTCCATTTGACCACGCTTCCCGGGACCTTCCCCCGGCTAGCCCGGGAAGCGTGGTTCAAATTGACCCCATCTGCAGATTCAGCGTGGCCAACATCTGGCGCACGCTGTGCAGACGTGCAGGGGCCTTTCGCCCCGCCGCGGGGTTCACCGTGGTTCAGTGTGGTTCAGCGTGATCTCGTCACGTCTGAAATCACCCATGTTCTCATGGTGGTGGCTCATCCATTCGGGATATTGGAGCCGAGCTCCACTAGAAAATACTTCCCTATGAATCAACTATTCCCACAGCACCTCAGTAGGGTTGCTGCTTCCTCTGTTGCTTTATCTGCACTCAGCATTCAAACTGGAGCTGTGCTGCTGTAGTGCGTCTGTGAATGGAGCTGCACTGTAACAACCCAAACCCTGCCTTCCTTGCCTGCTATGAATTCTTAGGAAACAGTAGCAGCAGTAGCAACAGTAACATCTATCCCTATATAGAGGAAGCAGATAGATGTGGGGTGGGTGGGTGAGGGGGATTCGGGTGTATTACACACACACACATGTTTTTTTTCAGCCAAAGAAGTGGGGGAGTGAAAACTCTTGAGTCGAAGCCTACAGAGGCTTTGGGTGAACAACTCTAGTCCCATGCGGTCTGGCTTAGGTGAGGTGTGTTTTCCACCCATTTTCCTAGGCTGCGCTCCCTGGCCATGGAAGCCACATACTTTGCGGCAGAGCATCAACTTTCCATCTTTTTTATTTGGCTTGACCCTTACAGAGCATTATGATGTCACAGCATTGGACAGAAGGTGAACTACTCCTGACTGTATCAGGGCTGTGCTTTTGTTGGGCTCAAGGCAACCAGGCTCAGATACAAGAAGCCCCTTCATGATGTCTTGAATGGGTGAAGTGTTTCTGCTAGGACAGGGGTGCTCAACTTGATTTTGTGCTAAGGGCTGGAAAATTTGGATTGGACCCAATCTTGGGCCACATGTGACCCTGCCCCCAGTTTGCAGAACCCCACTGTCAATTTACATAACCCCACCCCCTGGCAGCTAGGAGCTGGGCTGGAGATCCGGGTGGCAGAAGCAGCAGCGAGGGACTCAGGTGGAAACATTGGCAGCGGCAGGAAGCTGGAATCAGGGAGGAGGAAGGAGGGATCTGGCCAGTGCCTATAATAGGCTTGCTGCATGCAGGAAGGAGGGTTTCACACCAGTGTGAGTGCTGGAGGAAAGGTGATTGCCAGAATAGGAGGAGGCATGGTGGGCCGCAGAAAAGTTTTTAAAATTGCGGCCAAGGGGAGTTGGGTCACAGGAAAGGTCCTTGCGGGCCGATTGCGGGCCGCATGCAGCCCTTGGGCCATATGTTGTGCAGCCCTGAGCTAGGATATTTTTCCATGTACCATAGCAAGACAAATATGGCTATTGAAGCCAGACATATCAACTGGTTTCTTTTTTTAGGCAGTAATCAAAGGACACAAACAGCAGCCAGCCTTTAGGGAGGAACACAGAAGGCCAATCTGTATTTACAGCGGCCAGGAAGCACAGGCCTAAATGGGCAATATGGACTTTTCCAGAGTCCTAAATGTTCCCAATTACAGTAAGCAGTTAAACCTGACATATGTTTTGCTGCTGTGCAGGGAAAGCAACGTCTGCTGCTCACAGATTTTTGAGGATTTTTTTTTTTCTTAATCTCTCAGGGCTTCTAATATTGATTAAAAGAAGCGTTTGAAACTGGTCTGTGAGTTAGACTTACACAGGGAGCCGCAAAGTGAAGGGACAGATTTTCCTATTACACAGGTGTAAAATTGGCATCACTCTGTTTTTTAATTCAGCCTGTTAGCTGTTGCAAATTTTGACTTTTCTCCTGTGCTAAAGAAAACTAACGTGCTAATGAAGTGTGAAAATAGGTTATGCTTTTCTCTCTCTCTCTCTCTTTTTCTCTCCAATAGAAAGGTGTATAAGGGCAGACAAGCTGCACTCACCTTGATTTATATTGTTTCTAAATTAAAGCAAGGGAAGTCTTTTTTAGATGTTGGTTTTGCCATCTGGCTTTTGGCTACACATCAGAAATTGCAGCCTGTTGTTCATAAGGAGAAAGATGTGCTTGGTGGAGATATTCATAAACCTTCTTGAATACTTCTAGTTTGAGACCTGATTCAGCCAATTACTTCAGCGTATGCCAATAATAATTCTCATCTGCTTGAATTTAGTATGGTATTTATTTGCATTTTTACATGCTTATATCAGGGACCCAATATAGAAGGAAAAACATTAATTGTCATTGCCAAATCAATGCCAAATTGCACCATTGGGAAAACACATGCACTTACTTTAATAGTGCAGTTCATTAAGATTGCATAGCAAACTCCTTAGGTTGATACTTTAAGATCTACCATTAATTTATTTAATTAATTTAGCATTCTTTGGCGTCATATATACCTCACTGATTTATGAGAACCTACAGCTAAAGTTCATACCATCTTACTCCAACCTATTCAGGTAAAATATGCTATTACTGATATTATTAATTTATGCCCTGCCCTATCCCCAAAGTGGCTCATCGTGGCTTACAACAGTATAAACAATACTCTTCAATAAAATGTATATAAAACAAATCTCATCCTCCCCATTTCCAGACATTTCATCGCACCTACTCTGAGTCCTCCAT
The DNA here is from genome assembly GCA_003113815.1 of Sphenodon punctatus. Lineage (NCBI taxonomy): Eukaryota > Metazoa > Chordata > Lepidosauria > Sphenodontia > Sphenodontidae > Sphenodon > Sphenodon punctatus. The sequence continues at coordinate 17,423 of QEPC01015618.1, forward strand.
CTCTCACACGGAGTCCCCTCCCCCAAGGGTAGCCCTCCCCCTCACAGAGGGACTGTAGATAAAATAAACATCAGGACACTTTATTCAATCTTTCTGAAATTTGACAGGATTGGTACACTAATGGAGCGACATAACTTTACCCAGTTTCATGCAAATTGGATGGAAGATAAATAGGTGTAGCCAGGAATGTGTATGGAGCTTTTCTTAAAATTACAATATTCAATTGCTTCAAGAGTCCATTGCCTTTATCCAGCCTTTTTGAAATTTGGTACACACAGTGTCCTCCATTGGGGGTAAAATATTCCCAAGTTTCATCAGAATTTAATAAGAAACAAAAAATATATAGCCAGAAATAAGTTATTCAGTATCTTCCCATTCTAAAACAAAATTTTGTTTTCATTTTTGTTTTTTTTATAGTATTTATCATTTTTATTTTTACAATAATGAAAATGAAAATCACAATTTTCATTTTCGTTATCATAATAATGAAAATTAGTGCACACCCCTATTTACTCAGTAACTTTAATAGTATTTAAGGTAGTCTGTTACCTGTCTCCATATGCTGGTATTGATCCAGCAACCAATAAGCTACTCAAAATTGCAGATATTACCTGTTGATACAAAATTTGGCATCTTTCAGTTCTGGAGGTGTACAGACTAAAATAGGGGCAGGTTTTGTTGTTGTTGCGCGTGCTCTCTCTCTCCTTTTACTCAGAGAAGTTTTGCCTTTTTGGGGTCACATTATGGCCTTGTTGCCACTGCACCAGAAACACCCAACTACCTACCTACACTCAAAGAGCAGTTTGAATAATTCTGGAGGTTCTGTGACCAGAGAGTGACTTTTCCTTCAAATAGTTGGAATGATTATGAATGTTCTGTCAATTCACAGCAATTGCTCAACCATTTGCTACATTGGGGTTGGACAAAGGCAGTTTTTAGCTTCTTATACAGAAGAGAAATCCCTGCATCTAGACATTGTTTTAGTCTATACCACAGAGGTGTCCTGAGTGAGTGGAAGTTCCATTGTAATAGTAATATATTGTGTTTGAGAGTTATTGGGGAAATAATATATGCCCATAAGGAAAAATCTGGATTAGAGAGGCCAAAATAAGTGGTTTCTAATATATCTATGATACCTGAGGTATAATTGGGATGTGCATCTTAATGGGTTAAAAGAGGGATAGCTTTGTCCATACCACATCTTAATATATTGGACTTTCTATGGAAAAGAGTTAGGTTCAGCACCAACCCTTTTCTTTCGCTCATCCCCCTGACACAGGCTGGTAGTGTCACTACCACTCCTTCAGTCATGCTACAGCCTGCAATGTTAATTAGATTTGTTTGCCCTTAGCTACTTGATATCATCCTGCCACACCTGTGATACTTCATCCCTGGAGACAGCTTCTTCTGAAATGCGTCTGCTGGTTTTGAAATATACATATCTATTCACTAGGATCTAAACTAAAATGTTTTGAGGAGATTGACTTAACAGTACTCAGTTTAATGTTTTTGTATTTTATTTTATTTAAAAAACAACAACAAAGCAAATAAATTCCATTGTTGGTTATAATAACCTCTGCATGACTTGAAAATGAAATCTTGTTTCTCATTCATTTTTCTCCTCCATCACCTCTAGATTTTTGTCATTTTAAAGATATTCTTGTGATCACTTTTTAGACGGTTTTAATCCCATGTGACATCCTTCTGACATATTTGGAATGTTTTGTTCATTGTCTATCCACAGATTTCATGTATCTCCATGTATCAGTCATGCCAACCCAGATCTTAAAGACCTGCTCTTAAGGTAAAAGGATAATTCAGTCAATGTCCCTTGCTTATTTGGCTATCAAGTCAGACAGTTATTAAGCATCTTACCCTGATCCTGCAAAGTGCTTAGGCCTCAGTCCTGTGCTGTTCTCTAGCCCAAACCCTGAAATTACACATATGCTTAACTTTAAGCAGATTAGTAGTCCCATACCTGGTATGCATGCACACAAGGAGAGGGGACAAATTCATGGTCTGTGCCCTCCTCTTCCTGAGTGTACCCCTTAAGCACGCCCACTACCTAAGGCTTCTACGTGGCCCTCAGAATGTGAACTAATTAATTTTTACAGTGGTTCATTGCCAGAGATAAAACAAGTTTCCTCCAAAACAGGCATCTCCATCAAAGATGCACTATCCAATCCACCATTTGAAGATCGGTTAACAGACATTTCTCATATAGTATTAAACAACTACTTTGGATTTAAAAAGGGGAAGCTCTCTGTGTGTATGAAGGCCCACAAATTTTATAAGCCTGTAAACTGTGGATTTTCTGCTGTTTGCATTAAGTTTCTTTACCTACAGGAACCTTAAACCCCAAACCTATTTCCTTTCCAAAGCTTTACCAGCAGAACTACCACTAACTCCTTGGGTACTTTCACACAGATGCAGGGTGAACAACCCTGAAGCAGTTCTGGGGGGTGCACCCCAACATCTGCCTCCTTGCAGCTGCACCTGGGTTGGTCTTAAACAGACCCGGAAGCTGCTTGGGCCCATGGTCCAAATGCTTGGAACCCCTCCCCCACACCATAGAGTTTCAAGCGGATTGCCTGCAATCCTATGAAGTGGTTGGGGCTACCCCTGGCCAAGAGAAGGGCTGCAGCATCTGGCCACCCAGCAGATGGATGACAATCCCACCTCTCGCCACTGCCTCAGGGTTGGGCTGCCCACTCTGCTGGCGGTGTTCTGGGAAGTTCTGGAGCACCGCTGGCAGGGCACCCCCAGAGCAGGGATAGCCTGCCCCACTTCTTCTCTGCTTCCACATGTGGCAGGTCACCTTTAAACAGATGGGTACCTGGGGGTGAAGCAGGGTAGAAGGGGGGGGGCAGCTGTCTGCGTGAAGACACCCATTGTGTCTACTTTGCTCATAGGGATGGGCATTGCATATTGTTCATATTACAGTTACTACTTTGACAGGTCTATGCTAGTGTGGCTCATTGTTCTGCGTTGTGGCAGCTGCACCTAGGATTCTAGGTTCTATGCCATTTTCTGTCTGCACATGTCATCAACACCTCCCCCCGCTGCCCCTATTTTAAATCCAAATGGGAAAGTGAGTACTCATTTCCCATTGTGAGTAGAGAACAGGTACTCTCAGTGCTACCTGAAAATTCTGAGGTTACTTGTGGATAATAAATTCACTATTCATTTCAGCGCTCCTCCTGGGAGGGAAAAGGTTACACATACCTGCTATAGATGCTATGGACAAGTATGTCTCAGATCCTGTTTATTCACTAGGGTCACATTGCTGCCTGCCTGACCAACTTGCTCAACTTATTTTAACCAGTGAATTCAGATCCAAGTGCAGTTAGCATTTTTTTACATCTCACTTGGGTTACACTGGTTTCAAGGACCATAAGAGAATTATGTGTCTTGTCTCACTCACTAAACCCATATTTTCAGAAGAATGGATCAAACTTTTTCATACCAAAACATTTTAAGTCCAAAGTAGCTTTTCTTTCAAAACTAAAATATTTTGTGAAAAGTATTTGGTTCTAACTTTCTTTTTATTCCTCCCCATCTTCCAAATGATTTGAATTTTCATGACATTTCTGCCTAACTTTCAGTTATACAGAAAATCCCCCCCAGCACATTTCAATTACCATTTAAAAGCAATTATTATTATTATTATCATTATTATTATTATTATTATTATTATTATTATTTATTTTAGGAGGGGGTGGTTGGGTAAACAAAATGTTTCCAAACCATTGTTTCTTTTATCTTTGGTAAGCAAAACATTTTGCTTACTTGATGGAGCAGTCACTGGTCCTTTAAAGGTGGTGCACCCATTGCTCTTGGCCTAATCCCCTTTTGGAGCTATGAAACAGGCTAGCTCAGAACTCCAAGCTATCTGCTATAGGATGCAGTAGAAGGAGCTCTTGCCAGGCAGCTTGTGCAGAGAGCTGTCCTTAGTAGTGGAGAGAAGAATCAAAAAGGGTGTCTCTTCCCTTGGGACAGGTCTAATTCCACCTAAACAATGGGAAAGGAAGGAGCAAGAAAGCACTGGTAAAATAGCATTACTTTGCAGCAAGGGCTTATTGTTCACACAATCTTTTGGGGTACATGAAATCTTTCAATTACCGGGTTTTGGTATTCAGAGATTTATGAACTGTTTGATATAAAGATAAACTAAAGATAAATATTTTCACCCTGAAATTGTCCTTCCACATTAAAAGTCCCCCCCCACACACACACACTTTTGTCCATTTGTAGATTCAGGGATTTTTAATGAGTTTTCACTCTTGGGGACTGAACTCAGATACACTTATATCCTACATTCAGAATAATTAAAAACAGACATCAATAGATGAAGTGGTGCCTCAGATACTTCTGTGCTATTTAATATTGTATGTACCTGGTGTAAAGAAATTTTGCATTTAGGCACGCATATATGCCCAGTCTTCTAAGTGTTCAGTCTTCCAGTGTTCTGACTTTTTACTTACCTAAGGAAGGGCCCTGTTTGGTCTGAAAACTTACATATTTTCACCAACAGAAGTTTGTCGGCGCATCCGAAATGAAACAAGGACAACCATGTTGGGTTTGAAAGGCCACACTCTTTATTCAAATCGAAATTAGGCATGGTGGGGGTAATTGCCCTCAGGCAATTCAGGTCCAGTGCCAACTTCTATAATTGGGTACGTAACAACCCCAACAAAGGGGAGGCTTGGATTGTACCCTCCATAACCCCCCTTTAACTACCTAACTCAAACGTCTCCCCTCTGGCATTGACTAACGGCTGCCTCCAGAGGGGACGAAGTCCTTCCAGACCCGAGCCAAGGATTTAAGTTACTGCCAGCTTGCGGACCGCTCATATTCCTTCCCGCTTTTGCCAGTAACTCACCTTGGGAGGTTAACCCTGTTGCTGGCCGTACCCAGCCTATGCCCCAGGCATTCCCCCCACATCTCTTAGGGAGATGCCTCTTTTACTACTTATTCTTACCAACTTGCTACAGCACAGGACCACTGCCATAAAGGGACCGCCACTGCTTCAGTGGACGGGTTCGGCCCCCACCCTGCTTAATCCCACTTAACATATAACCTCTATTAACTTGGCCTTCAACGTTGCCAAATAACAATCGTTCCCAGCCTGCGATAGGTGAACCCCATCACCCCAAAAGTTCTCAGGAGTTCTGTGCGTGATCCCCACATGAGATACTCGGTGATCACCCCGGAGGGTGATCCACCTCCCAATCTCCCTGTTGACCTTCCGCCAAGCTTTATCCACTTTCCTAGGGTGGATAGCCTTGTCCCAGTGTAATCGCGTCACCCAGTCCGTCCACACTGCCACCACCCCGGTGAAGATTTTTTCCAGCTCCATAATATCTAATTTAACTTTAACAATTAAACCTAAACCTTTGCTCTCTGTTAAATCATTTTCACCCAGATGGATTACCACCACATCTGATGTGGTCCCTCGCGTGTTGGCCCTGCAGGTGGGGAGCAGTTGGTGCCACCGCATTCTGCTGCGTCCCATCCATTGAATTACTGCTCGTGCAGACATCCCCAGATGGCTTCCCCAAGAGGACTGTGCGGCTGCCTTCCCCGCCCATCATACCAGGCTGTGGCCGATAATCCAAATGGCACTTCTACTGTTATGCCGCCCAGGACCTGAGTGCATAACATCAAACACATTATTGTGAGAAACTGCGCATGTATGACTTGTAAGCTCGTGACTTCCACCGTCCTACCTCTCTCACTTGTTGTTCTGAACAGCCCGCTTGGGCCGCAAAGGAAGCTGCTCCAATCCTAAATGAATGGGACCCATAATCTAATGGTGGTAATCCTAAATAACCCAAAGCCTTTCTAAGCGCTCCCATAAATTGCTGATGACTAACTAAGCTACCATTCATATGCTGAAACAGCGGCCCTCCCACTGAAGGTCAAACTGCCATATATCTCTGATATGCCCCTACTGGGCAAAGTTCAGGCGCCCCCGCCTGATTCAGGTGAACCACTCGACCTCTGCCCTGCTGGTCAGTTTTGGACCACCTCACCTGAACCCAAAGCATACTTCCCCTTACTTGAACATCATCAATGGACAAGGCCCTATCAGTGGTGTCCCTTGCTGACTCTGCCACCAACTCACGAATACGGAATGCCCCAAAGAACGCCAATTTGAATAAGGCCCCAAACAAAACTACCTCAAAACTGTTAAAACAAATGGCTGGGAGGGCAAAACACAACCTTACCAACAACAAAGGGGTAATAGGCTTCCTAGTGTCAGGCTCCCTCGAAGTCTCCCTAGTCCAACCTTGCAGCATTCTGCGGGAAAAGAAGTCCTGATCCGGAGGGGGGTGCCCCGCCAGGCGACTGACAAATCCCAATGCTGAAAGCCTCCCCACGATGGTACCCACCGCAGAGCCAGCCCTCCTGAGGGCCATGGCAAACTGCAACATCTTCCCTTCAGGGATGGGGAACTGCAAAGCCCAACCTTGTCACCACCTAAACTGCTGGAACTCCTTGAACGTCCTCTGCTAGGAAGCCCACGTCCGCGCCGCCAGGGATCCCTGAATAATTTTGTACAGTTCTAGGATCCAAGGCTCCACAGCGCCTGCGGGGGTGGGGTTCGGTGTTGCTCTGGCTCCCGGGACCAAGGAGTGAAATCACTCCATCTGGAAGCGAGAAAGGGCATCAGCTGCGCTGTTATTCACTCCCAGTACATGCTTGGCCACAAACAAAATGTTGTGCTGCAAGGACTCCCGTACAAATGCCCTAACTAGCCTCATCACCCTTGGGGAACTCGACGACATGGAGTTGATCACATGGACAACTGCCATGTTGTCACACCAGAAAACCACGGCGCTATTCGCCAACGCCTCTCCCCATAGCAACACTGCTATGACTAATGGGAAAAGTTCTAGAAAGGTAAGATCCCGCGACACCCCACTCTCTTGCCACTCCTGGGGCCATGGGGCTGTACACCACCATTGTTCAACGAAGACCCCAAAACCGTACCCACCAGCTGCATCTGAACGTACCTGCAGCTCGGCTTCCAGCATGAGGTCCTCTCTCCAGAAACTAACTCCGTTATATTCCTCTAAAAATTCTGCTCATGTCTGCAAATCCTCCCTCATATGGCAAGTCACCCTTATGTGATAATGTGGCTTCAATTCCCCTCTGAGCTTCCCATAAAGCCTTGACAAGAAGGCTCTGCTGGGCGCAACCACCCAACATGCAAAGCTCAGACTACTTACCAGCGACTGCAACTCCCTCACCGTGATCTTTGAAACTGCCAAGCCTGCCACCAGCTTTGCCCTGAGCAATGCAAGCTTGGTCTGGGGGAGACGTGATACACCTTGGACTATGTCCATTTCAATGCCCAAATATGTCAGGGTCATTGCCGGCCCCTCTGTTTTTTCCAGGGCCAAAGGAATGCCTAGGCCATCTGCCACTTTCCCAAATGTTTCCATCAGATCCAGACACTCAGATGTCCCCGGATGGCCGATGGATAGGAAATCATCCAAGTATTTCCTGACCTCGCCCGCAGATGCTTTCTGCTTTACCACCCACTCTACCAGCGAGCTGAAACGCTCGAAGACAGAGCAGGAAATTGAGCAACCCATGAGCATGGCACGGTCAAAATAAAACCGCCCATCCACATGGAAACCCAAAAGATGAAAGCTGTCGGGGTGAACAGGGACCAACCGGAAATCCGATTTAATATCACACTTCCGGGAAGTGCTCCCTCCCTGGCTCCCTTCACCGCTCGCCCAGCATCATCAAAGGGGACGTATTGCACAGATGCGAGGTCACCAGGTATCACATTGTTCACTGACTTCCCAGGTGGATAAGACAAGTGGTGAATCATTCTAAATTCCCCAGCTGCCTTCTTAGGCACAAGGCCCAGGGGGGAAACTATAAAGTTCTCAAACAGAGGGGAAAGAAAGGTACCTCCAACCCTGCCTTCCTTTACCTCTTTTCCCACTTTTTCCCTAAGGATATGCTCCATACCTACACTGGACTTTAAATTGCGGGGAATATTACCTGACTCCACCTTCCCCGCCGGTATCCTAAACCCATAACGAAATCCATTAATTATATACAAAACCTCCACCCTATCCGGGTGCCCCCTCAATGCTCTCTCCAACCTGTCCACTCTAACTGGGGTTGGAGGCCTTTGGTACATTACCCCCTGGCCACCTGCCTGCCCCCTTTTCCCTGGGGGCGAAGCCATCCCGTGGCTTACTACCTCCTTGTTGTCCGCTTGAACAAGCTGTGGTGGCATGATTTCCTCCGCAAACCCCACATGCATGCCTGTACCTGCACAAAGTGTGCCCTCACCTCTCATTGCAGGCAAATTCCCAGCATACTGTTGCCATGGAGGTTTGGGCCTTCTGGCCCTCGCTCCGAAAGGGGTCGTTAGATGGTGCCACCCCCCCTTTCATTAACATGTGCCACATGTCGTTCCTTGTTCCGCTAGCCGTGCCCGTCATGCTACCAAGCCACAAGTCGATAGCATGCACATCCCAGCGAAGCCCGGGTGTATAAGCAGCCCTATGCCTGAAAGCTTCATCATACCTAAGCCAGGCTCCCGAGGGGCCTGTGCCATAAGTATGCCAAATAATATCTGCATATTTCATCATAGTGTAAGCCCTATCCGGATAGGCCTGAGCTATGACCCCCTGGTAAATCGCAAACGCCAGGGTCCAATTGGCCCAGTTGTGATCTAACCTTAGCCACTTAAATTTCTCCTTTTCCTTCTTGTTCTCTTTCTCTGATGGGTCAGGCAATAGATACATAAACAGCAGAGAAAAAATATCCAAGTACTCCCCTTTCCATATTTTTTCCCTCGCCGTCTGTGACAAATGCGCGCCCAATGGGGTGGATACATCACCGTACCCTCCCCGGAGCAGGGGGGGTGACCGAACCCACTGGACATCCCCAGCTCACACGGCCTGGGGCTGAGCCCACACTTGCAAGGCCTGACTCCCGTAATGGCCTCTTGCCGGCCAACACCACTACTGCCCACTGGGGGCGCTGCTGCCCAAGGGCCAGAAACCACCCCCCATTCCACCACAGTCAGGGGGGCTCTAACATACTCCTCCCAGCCTGACCGGTTCCTATCCTGACTGCTGGGGTTGCCATGGCTCCGGTGACTCCTGACTCTGCAGTATGGCCTGGGCCCCCCATTCCTGGGGCCCAAGGCCCAAAAACAGATCCCCCTGCCCCTAGCCCTGCATTGGGCATGACTTGAGGCACACTGACACCCCCCCATCCCCCAAGACCACATACCTGTCTGTGAAGTGTCTGCAGCTGCCGGCGGTGGCTGGTACATATGTGCCATTGCCTGGAGTCCCCTCTCAAGAGATGCTATCCTTTCCAATGCCTCCTGCACTCCTGCCATTGCCGGGTCATCTCCCTAACCTCCTGCCACCTGGTTATCTAACTTGTCAACCGGTGAGAGAGAAACCCCCCCTCCGAGCTGCCTGCTGGCAGCAAGGAAGGGTTTTCCCCAGCCACAGGCTCCCCGGGTTCATTCACTGCGTGGTCACCTCTCCTAGCCCTCTGGAGCAATGGAGACTCACCCCTATATCTGACCGGAGGCCCGGCTGCTCACCTCCCTCGCCGTCTAGGAGGGGTAATTTCTCCTCCCTGCAGCAGGGGGGGAGGTGTCAACTGTATCTGACTTCTCTGCCCTCTTCCCTGCCCCCATTGAGGCACCACTCCCCCTGCAGAAAAACCACCAGCAGCCGAGAGCCCCCAGAGCTGCCCCTGGCCCACGGGTTGCCCCGCTCTGAACACCGGAGGGAAGACACTAGGAGGGCCCCCACCCCCCGGCATCTGGAAAACAGGGTGTTGAACACCTGTACCCCTGTACCCCCCGAATTCCTGTGGAGGCTGGGAACTAGGCTGCATGCCACACACCCCTCCACTCCCTTGCTGGGTGACGCCACCCACCGGCTGGTGCTGGAAACCCCCTTGCCCCATGGTAACTGGAGCAAGGGCCCCCTCACCCATTGTTGAGGGAGCTCCTACCCCCCCCGAACCATGCGGGTGTCATCTGGTTGCCTGTGCTCATACACCCTGGAGAAGACACTCCATTATATCCCACAGAGGCTTGGCCCTGGTGGGTGGACATGCCCCCCCACTACCCATGATGGGCCCACAGCTGACCCTAACGCAAAAAACCCCTACGGTGAAATTTTCATCGCTGCCCCAAGGGGTTGTACTCTACTATCACCCCCACATGGCCATCCTCCCAGACCCAGTGGTCCTGATCCCATTGCTACTCCTCCCGGGGCACCAAATGTGCCCACCTGCCCAGCTGCCATGCCCCTCATGAGAGTCTCACAACCAGCCAGCCGATTCTGCATAGCCCCGAGCACCAGTGGAGCAGATCCCCTTTCCGAAATTGACCTGGCACTCCCCTGGCCCAATACTTGATCCTCCTCAATAAATTGAGTCTCCTGCTGCCCCCCATCCATCTTCCTCATATTCTTCTTGGACTTCTTGGCCTTTGTGCAGCCCATTCTGCAGTCGAACCCTGAGGCACCACACTGCTGCCCTTATGGACGCCTTAAAAAACTCTCAGGCTGAGGTCTAATCAATCCGCTCTGCATCCCTCAAAGGGCACTTGAGACCCAACCCCTAGCAAATTGCCACCACAAATGGGGAAAAAGGGGGAGGGGAGCCTGTCCCCTTATCCCAGTAGGCCTGCCATCTGCAGTCCTCGTGTCCGTCCCAAAAACGCCCACCCTTCTTTACCTCAAAGACCCCAGATACTCCTGCGAGATGAGGCCTGCCGAGGCCAATTCACCACAACCAGGGGGGGGCTTGTCCCCCTACCCCAAGGGCCTGAAATCCTGTCTCTTATACACATCTAGATGCCTGTGCAAGCCCAGGACACCCCCGCAAAGCCTGCCCTTTTTTCCCCTCAGGGGCCCCTACACTCTGAGGCCTTTGAGACACCACTATGAACAAAGCCCCATTGTAAGTAGAAGGGGCACTCCCACAGCTCCGCAGCCCACACCGCTCCTATACCCCCCCTCCAAACTGACACCTGAGGCGGAGAAGCCGGCTTGCCAACTCGCTGCAGCACTCAGAATGCCGCCGAGCGAGACAGCAGCCGGGAAGGCTCCCCACAAGGGGCGGGGCCTCCACGCTCGCTCGTCATTGACCGACCCTGTTGCCGGGCAGACTACACCAGGGCTGCTGAGAGATCCTCGCCCTGGCCCGGCCTGTATGCACCGACGCGCCACCTCCAGTGGTGCTGCAAGCGTCCTGAAGGGAACAGAATGCAGCCTTGTCTTCCCCCCCCCCCTTGCTTCATTTCGCTAATGGAGCGCGACAAATGCCCCTGATGGCTGCCTAATAAGGCAGGTCAAGGGCTCTTGTCCAAGAAAAAGTATCATCTGAACTACTTTGGCTCCATCACTTACATTTAGGATCCACACGGCAACCTCAATCTTTCTAGAAAGCTTTCTGAAAGAATTTCTCTTTATGAAAGGACAATTTACTGGTGTGCAATTTTGAAATTACTCTTGGGAATTCCTAGGGGCTAGTGGGGATTTTCCCTATCACTTTCTATGGGTGCTTTCCCACATCATGGATTTATGTGCATTATTCTTTAATCCAAATATTTCTGTAACTTTGGAATACCGTCATCATTTTTTCTATCCAATGTACATGTTTGAAAAGTATGTTACAGAGTGTCCCAAACTGTGTTGAATAAGGATTTTTAAAATTATTATTATTCACATAGATTGATTGTGTGAATGGTGCATTGAAACCACATTTTCAACGTGAGAATGCAGTGCATAAAGAAATGCACAGGAATCCTCTGTTAATCCTCCAGGATAGCAGAAGTTCACAGAGAGAGCTGATACTGCTCCAGGTATCGCAAAGCAGACAGGGAGTGTTTTCAGACATGATGCTAAGCCCAGTTTAACCACGCTTGAACATTTCTTGCACATTTTGCAGGGCTGTATTGGTGCCCTATGCAGCCCTGCAACATGCATAAGAAATGTTTAAGTGTGGTTGAACTGGGGTTAGCGTCATGTCTGAAAACACCCAGGGAAAGAACCTCCAGGGTAAAGGGAGAAACAACTTCTGGAGGAGGGGAGAAAGGTAATTTCTGGCTTTGTTCCTGTAACACTGAGAATGTAGATAAAAGCAAGAGCAATATGTGCATCTAACTGAATGTGGGATTGCTTATGATGAACAATTCAACAAGGTGCATTAAGTTCAAATGTGGAGAAAAGTAGAATGTGTGAATGGGGAATAACAAATTGGAATAAACAACAAGATTAAAATTGCAGATTAAAATTGCAATAAACAACCAAATTAAAACTGCAGATTAAAATTGCAATAAACAACCAGAAGTCTTCGTGAATTACAAGCCCTGCCTGGGACCACTGCAGAGATGGGTTCTGCAGTGGGGATCTGCCTTTCAAAGACCATGTGGAACTCCCCCCCACCCCCAGCACCTCTCGGGTGAAAGGTACTAGGGGTTGGGGGGGAGGGTAGCAGCTTTTGAAACATACAATCCCTGGCTCGGACTGTGCAGTGTTCCCAGCTGGGCCCTGTCACTTTCAAAGGCCAGCTGGCGTCCCTCCCCCCCCCAGCACTTCTCAGGTGATAGGTGCTGGGGTGGGGGTGGGGGAGTGAACATTACAAGATCCGGCTGGGACTGCTGCAGAGCTGGGCTCTGCAGTGTTCCTGACTGGGGCCTGTCACTTTCAAAAGCCAGCCGGTGCATTTGAGCAGTCAGTCGGGTCCCATTCAGGCATCAATGTTAACCAAACAGGGCTGGATCAATTTGGGCACCCCAGATTCGTCAATGGTCCCTGAATCTTCGGGTGGCCAGTTGCAGCTCTAGCTGAGATCCTACAGATTCTATAGTTGCTTATGTCTGTGATCCTAGGAACACTAACAAAACCACATTGAAATTGGTGAAAACCCTTTTAAAGATCCCAACCTAAACATTTAACAAGCAGGCATTGTTCTTAGGGTTTTTTCACATAGAATCGGTTTCAGATTTCGTTGCACCTTAGGCAATATCAAGGATCCTGATACTGCATAATGCAGATTCTGTGACTGCATAGGACCCCTTGTGTTCAGGGACCCCATAGCCGCCTCAGTACTATAGGCTTATAAATATACTTAAAATGACAACTTAAGTATGAGAGCTAGTGGTGGAAAATATTGGTCCATGGAGTTTCAAAAATGAGGAGGCCTCATTGAGCTCAGTACCCTCTTCCTAACACATGGGATCCATTAATAAATTAAAAGCAGCACCTTATGTGTAGCTCCAGCAATGCAGAGAGCTCACCCCATGAAAGGCCTGATGCTATCATCCAAGGGTAACAAAATTGTGATTTGCAATTACTGAACTACTATCTGTATAGTAATATGTAACTTATCGCTATAATCCTCCTCTGTGCCAGAGGATTGGAGGTTAGTAAATATAAACCCAATTTTTAAGAAGGTCTCCACAGGTGACCCTGGAAACTACGGACCTGTAAACTTGACAACAGTACGGGGCAAACTGGTGGAGACCTTTTTTTAAAAATTTATTTTTTTAAAAACAGAATTACTAGGCATATTGACAAGCATGGTTTGATGGGTGAAAAACAGCATGGCTTTAGCAAAGGGAAGTCATACATCAATAACCTATTAGAATTTTATGAGATTTTTAACAAGCACACGAATAGGGATGATCCAGTTGTTTTAGTATATTTGGATTTTCAATTATTATTTTTTACAAAGCTCCTCACCAGAGACTCCTGAGAAAATTAAGTCATCATGACTCAAGAGGAAGAGTACTATCATGGATTGGTAGCTGGTTAAAAGATAGAAAACAAAGGGTAGGGATAAATGGTTATTTTTCAAGTTAGAGAGAGGTAAACAGCGGGGTGCCTCAGGGGTCAGTATTCAGACCAGCCTTGTTTAACATATTCATTAATGATCTGGAAAAAGAGGTAAAGAGTGTGGTGACTAAATTTGCAGATGACACCAAAGTATTCAAGGTAGTTAAGACCCAGGAAGATTGTGAGGAACTACAGAGGGATGTTGCATAACTAGATGAATGGGTAATAAAAATGGCCAAGGAAATTCAGTGTTGATAGATGTAAGATGATGCACATAGGGAAAAATAATCCTCACTTTACATACATGGTGTTAGGTTCTGATCTGTAAGGATGTGCAAACAGAACCGAGTTTGGAAATTCAGTTTGGTTTGGTTCAGTTCGAAAATCAAGTTCGGTTCAAAAATCCGGGTCGGTCAACCAAATTATTCAAGTTCGGTCGAATTCTGAACTTCTGAACCGAGTTCGCACATTCAAAACCGGTTTTTTTGGCCTTCCGAACTGGTTCGGATTCAACCAAACAGTTTGGTCGAATTCGAGTTTGGTTTGAAATTTTGGTTTGGTCGACCGAACTATTCGAGTTCGGTCTGAACTTTGAACTTCCGAACCGCGTTCTCACATCCCTAGTGATCTGGGTGTAATAACTCAGGAGCAGGATCGTGGATAGTTCCTTGAAGACATGAGCTCAGTGAGCAGCAGCTGTCAAAAAAGGCACTGTTGTTTGCCCTTTCTGACAATTAGAGAACAAGGGGACACTTTCTGAAGTTAAATGGTGACAGCTTTAAAACAAACAAAAGGAAGTACTTTTTCACTCAACGGACAATACAGTTGTGGAACTCGTTACCCGAGGAGGTAGTGAAAGCCAGCACCATAACTAGCCTCAAATGGAAACTAGATAAATTCTAGCTTAAATCAGTGGCTTAAACCACTGACTACCAGGTGTGGTTAGTAGGATATGGGGCACATCTCCGTGACCTGTACTTGTACTTCTCGGAAGCTACCATAGCTTGCCACTGTTGGAGACAAGATGCTGGACTTGATGGACCATGAGTCTAACCCAGTATGACATTTCTTATTTTCTTATATGTAACTGAATATCAAAAATTACTTTCCTTTTTCCTAATGGCCAAGTCTTTTCCCTTTTTCTAATGGGTGAGTAATTGTGTGTCCATCAAATATTGACATAGCCCTGATCCTCAATCCATGTGTATGTGATGCGCAGACCAAACTGAAGGTTCATGCATGTGTACACAGAATGAACTATCACAGCAGATGGGTATACACTGGGCAAGTGCATGGTGCCCCTGACAGAGTCCAACTGCACTGCTGCCACAGCCCTGCCTTTCACAGGGAAGGGTGCACATGTGCATTGTGCCAGTTCATGCAAACTGAGGATCAGTGCCTTTTAGGAGGGAGCCTGCATGCCCATTTCAAACAGGACCCCAGCTTCCCTGGATCTGGCACTGACTGAGATGTGTTTTGAAATCAGTGATACTAATTAAGGTATTACTAGAGTTAATGTTTGATTGTAACTGGTTTAGTAGTTACTGGACAGGATACAAAGAGCCTCATTTGGGATAGCAGTTTGGAAGCACCCACAATAACAGGTGTCACGGCAGCATGCTTGTTGAAACGTATTGCCAGGCTCTTTTTGCTAAAAGAGTTTGTTTTTAATGCTTCTGTTTTACTTAAGGACATCTGGTAATTAGTAAGAGAAAAGGTTCATTTCCTAAGTACTTAACTTTGAACACATGAGTATTTTTTCAGGTGCCACACACTTGTATTTCAGTTTGAATTAAAATAAACATAGGGGAAATATTTTATTTTTTGACTGCATAAGTGTAGTGGCATTGACAGCGTGAAAAAAACTAACCATGATCATACCAAGGGGTTATGTACACAACAGATGCATGGACCACTTCATATTTTACTCTACTTCTCTCTGTGCTAGATTCAATTTGGACTGGGTAACTGCAATTTGATTTGATAAGTTATTGGACCATAAAAACATGACTTTCCCCTCCTTCCCCCTTGGATTTATCAGGGTGTTTTTAAATGTGAAGGATTTCTCACACAGTTTAAAAATCCGGCTCAGGGAAACCTCCATGGGGTGTGTGTGTGTACAGGGGAGGGGGGATTTACACACTCCCTGCCAGACTGGAAGTTGCCCAGGAGACTCCTGGAAATTTTGACACTCAGACTGGTAAGGCCTCAGCTATCGGGGTCTTACCTAGTCTACATCTCAAAACTTCTGGGAGTTGCCCAGTGCCGCTGTTTCCAACAGCGCCCAGGCAACTTCCAGTCTGGTGAGGATCATGTAAATCCCCTCAATCCCTGCGAGAGTTTTCCCAAGCCAGATTTTAAACTGCGGGAGAAATTATGCACATTTAAAAATGCCCTTAGTCACACCATATAGCATCTTTAATGGTGTGTCAAGTCATGTAAGTCTGTTTGACACAATGTAACATGATCTGAGATACAGTAAGTAATGTGAAATAACGCAGTGATGTTTTCAGACAGAGAGAGGGATACCCACTTCTGGAGCTGCACCCCCACATCCACCTGGTCCCAACCCTGCCTGGGTTAGGATCATAAGGACCTGGCAAATTCTCTGGCCCACGGTCTACCCGCGCGACATCCCACCCACCTATAGAGTTGCAAGCTAGAGCATCCACAATTTGGGACAACAGCTTGGGTCCACGCATCAGACAGACAGCTCCTCCGCTTTGGGCCAGTGCCTAGGATTTGGCTGGGCTACTCTGACACTGGTACTCTGGGATTTCAAGGGCACTGATGGCAGGGCTGCTCCAGAGGAGGCAGAGCCTGCTCTGCCTGCCTACACATTTGGAGGGTCATCTTTAGACAGACGGGTCACCTGGGGGTGAAGTGGGCTGGCATGGCCAGTAGTGTGGCAGCCTATCCATCTAAGAACACCCATTGGGTAAGGCAACATGATCAGCGAAGGCCTTATCTCCACACTGCCCTGTGGTGTGCAAGTGTGTCCCCCACACTGTGGAGCCAGTGTGAGGAGCTGGGCACATGAGCAGCTCCCTGAGATGAAGCCAGGCATCCTGGCTGCTCTTGGAGTTCCTGCCATGGCCAAGGTAGGCCATGGTGCCATCCACATTAGCTAGTGTCCATCCATTAGGGGTGTGCACCAGGGCCCCGTGTTGTTTTTTATTTTTTGTTTTTCGCTATCATTATTAATACTAAAAACTGACGTTTTCATTGTCGTTAGTAACAAAATGTCATTTTTTGTTATCAACGTCATTATTGGTATTGCTATCAATTTCAAATGAAGATTTTGGTATTGATATTGTTATTTTGTTTTTGGTATCATTTTAGTATCGTTGTTGCATGGAACCAGAAATGATATCAAAACCATAAGCTGTACTTTGATTGGCTGTGTGGTGGCATGGTGTGTGGCTGACTGACTTTGGATGTGTATGACTGTGTGGCAGGTGTGTGTGGTACTGTGGTTGTCTTGTGTCTGAGTGAGGATGGAAGGAAGCAGAAAGAAATCCCTGAGGAAGCTAAAGGTGGATGAAGAAGTCATGGAGGAGGAAGAGGCTCAGGATGGACCATCTTAATGTGGTGGTGGAGGTGGGCTCCTCCCCAGAGTAAGAGGTCAGAGGAGGTGCCACTGCCAAGTTTGTAAAATTTGTTTTTATTTATTTATTAGGGGTGGGACTTTGGGCAAAAAAACTGTTACTGGTTTTACCAGTTACCGGCTTACAAAAACCCAGTTTACCAGATTAAAACTGGTATACCGGTACCTTTTTCCCCCCATTGATTTCAGTGGGGAACTGTCCCCATTGAAATCAATGAAAAAAAGCCCCATACATCCCCCCTCCCCCTCCCAGGCTTCACCCTGGCTGCTGCTGGTGCGGGCTCCAGGTCACCGCCACTGGTGCGGCAGCAGCCCAGAGCTCACACCAGCAGCCAGACTTCGGGTTAAAATAAAATAAAAAATCCAGGCTGGGTAGGGTGGGTGGGGGGTGTCCTCCCTTCCACCCGCGCAGTCTGGATGGGAGAGGTAAAGTGAGTGGTGGTGGTTCTTTTTGCTTTTTTTACATTGAGGCCATTCATTTCAATGGCCACAATGTAAAAAAATCCGGCACAGGGAACCGGTACCGGCACCCTAGATTACCAGGTTAATCCAAAACTGCTGGTACAGCAAAATACCAGCAGTTTCGGATACCGGGGGAACCAAAATTCCCATCCCTATTATGTATAGTGTTCCATAGAATTTAAGGAGAGAGGTGCAAGAAGAATACTATCCTTTAGATTGAGCTGTCAGGTGTGTGGGCTGGTGAGCACTCAGGATGGCAGGCGGCTGGACTGGGTGGACTAGGTGGTTGGGTGGGCAGTCAGGCATGAGCAGCAGCAGAACCCCAAGGCATGCCAGGGTCTCAACTTGCAGACAGTTCCCCTGGAGGGCAGGATGGGTATGTGTGTATTTGTGGGTCTGCCAGGGAGAGAAAGAGAGAGAGGCTATTGCAGCAGCAGCAGCAGTCAATGACAGGTGGCAGTGGAGGAGCAGGCTGGCAGGCGGGTGGACTGGGCAGGCGAGTAGGCAGTCAGGTATGAGCAGCAGCAGCAGCACCCCAAGACATGCCATGACCTCAGCTTGCAGACAGCACCTCAGGTGGTGGTGTAGGTGGGAAAAAAGGAAAGATGTTAGGAGGCAGCAGCACCATCCATCTAGTTGGTGTGGGAGAAAGGGTCTTGGGCTGGGAAGAACTGGAGGCATCACCATGATTGCATAATATTATATAGGTGCTATGTGTTCTTGCTTCAGAGAGCATGATGATGGCAGAAGCCCCAAAGTGACAACAACAAGGCCCCGTAGCCAAAGCAGGTAAAAACGTTCAGAACTTTGGAAGTATTTCCATAACCCACAATTTACTTTTGCACAGTGAAGAATGGATTGCCCTATGATGGCCTCTTAAGAAGTCCTCTCCAGAGACTGAGATTGGTCATTTCTGGAAACAGGATGCAGGGCTTGATGAACCATTGGTCTACCCAGTATGGTACTTCTTATGTTCCTATCTTCTTTCTTATGTTCTTTAGATCTGCAACAAAAAAGATTAAGAGGGGATTGCAGGGGACCAGATCTGGCCTCATTAGCCACATACAGAGTGGCCACTTCATTGATCTGAAGAAGAGGAGTGGGTGCACTTGAAGTGACAGACAGAGGGAGGAAGATCAAGGGGACGGGAGAAAGAAATCCCACAGGAAGAGGCATCCCCATTCTCCCTCCTTCAATTCCTCTGCTTCCCCAGCCCCAAGTGAAGAAGACACCCCACAAGTGAGGACATTGCAGAACACCAAAAACAACTTCATCAAGGGTGTCCAGTTGGCAATGAGGGACCTCGAGGAAAGTCTGGTTGGGTGGTTCCATGCCCTCGAGATATTGGAATGGCAAAAGCATACGCCAATTACGTCTCCAGTGAAAAGGAGGCTGTGGAGACGAACCGCCAGTCCCTGGTACAGTGGCAGGGAATAATGGCCAGTGCCCTTGAGGTTTCAAGGCAGCATGGGGTGGAGGTCCTCAAGATAGAACCCAACACCAGTTTCCCCTGTACCGTTGTCCCCTTTCCTGCATGTCCCATGGGAACAATCTTAAGTATTGGGGGGGGGGAGGGGCGGGGAGGGTTGTACATAATTAAAATGTTTATTTTCTTAATTGTTAAAACTGTTTTTGAAACTATTTAGTAAAAGTTATATTTGCTAGTTACCAGCCGATTTTGACCTGCCCATCTTTTATCCCTTTGTGTTTCTGGCAGGTGACAGAATCTCTTCATATATACAGCTTGTCACATCCCATCCTGATACAAACTCAAGGCTTCAATTTGCAGAGTGTGCCCCAGAGTGGCCTGCTGGCAGCATTTGTGATGTCTGGAATGGCAGATGGACACTGGCAATTGGCACTACCCTATGTTACAGGGTATGAACTTGCAGAGATTGCCCGGGGGGGGGGGCAGAATATAATGAAAGACAGAGGGAGGTTCAGCCACTCATCCAGTGTTTGGGCAAGAAGGGTTGGGAACAGGAGACGTCAAGAGAAAGACTGAGGGGAAATCTCAGAACCCCCTCACTCCAAGCTGACGGCCAGCTAAGGGAAACCCAGAATTGGAGGAACAGGTGGGTGGCAAGCAGGCGGGCATGAGCAGCAGAAGCACAGGTAGCATATTAGCCCCAAAACGTGCCATGGTCTCAACTTACAGACAGCACCCTAGAAGGAGCAGGGCTTGTGTCTGTGTGGGTGTGCCAGAGAGAGAGAGAGAGAGAGAGAGAGATGGGGGCTCTTGCAGAAGCATCAGCAGGCATTGTCAGGTGCCCGCTCTTGGAGAAAGATCACCCCAGGGGGGCCCCCGAGTGGTGGGGCATTTTCAGCTCACAGAGAGATTGGAAGCTGAGGTATGATATATAATACGTGGTTACATTTCTTGGTTGGTTATTTTGAAGCCCCCAAGTGGCGGGGTGTCTTCAGCTCGCAGAGGAATTGCCCCACGGGTGGGTGGGTGGGGGCTTGGGAAGCCCCTGAGTGTTGGGGTGTCTTCATCTCACAGACCCCGAATGATTACCCCATGGCGAGCAGGGCATAGGAGAGAGAGAGAGAGAGAGAGAGAGAGAGAATTAGTGAGTGATTGGGCTCACTTCATGTAATCATTGTGATAGGTGGTAGCAAGTGTTGGCACACAGGCACTTAAACTTGGTGTTTTTGTCTCATTCTGGTGGGTTTGCTGGTGGATGTGGGCATTGAGCACAAGCACAGATATGCTCTCTCTTTGGTTCTGGTGGGTGGCAGCTTGGGCAGGATGCACCTCTCTCTCTCTCTCTCTCTCTCTCTCTCTCTCTTCTCATTCTAGCAGCAAGGAGTGTCACCCCTCTCTCTGGTTGTGTATGGTGGGTGGTGGCATGGGTAGCTCTCTCTCTCTCTCTCTCTCTCTCTCTCTCTCTACCCCTCTCTCATTCTAGGAGCATGTATCCTCTCTCTCTGGTTCTGTATAGCAGGTGGCATTGGCCAGTCCAGTCCTGCCACTGTGTGTAAATCTCCGTATACAGCTGTAAGATCCCTACCTGACACAAAGTCAAAGCTTCAACTTGCAGAGTGTACCCCAGAGTGGCCTAATGGCACCATGTGAGGTAGATGGAATCGCAGGTGGGCACTGGCAGTTGGCACTACGATATGTTACAGTGTATCAACTTGCAGAGATTGTTCCAGGAGGGGGGCAGAATAATAAAGAGGGAGGTGCAGCAACCTCATCCAGAATTTCGGCAAGAGGGGTGGGAGCAGGAGGCATCAGGAGAGAGACCTTGGGAAAGTTTCAACTGTGCCACTGCCCCCTCACTCCAAGTCCATGGCCAGCTCAGTGAAACCCAGCAGCGGCAGGTTGACCTTGAGGAACAGCAACTGCTGCACCAACCCAGTGCCCAGCCTCATACAGTGGGGACTCACAATGTCCCTCACCTGAAAGAACACCCATTTTCTGGGCACACTGGATGGTAGGCAGGATATTAGTTCCTGTGACACCCTGGTCAGGGTCTGACATACATTCCCCTTCTCCACCAAGTACTGCAGGGGATCACTGCTGTAATCCAACACTATCTCCTCTAGATACTTCGCCACTACCAACTCTGCACGTTCAGGCTCCTTCTACCTCTGCCTATGTCTGCTGCTGCTACAAACCTCCTCCCCATGCTGCCTGCCCTGCTGTGGTCCAGTAGGTGATTGCCACTGAGGAGCTGCTGCTGTTGGCCCTGCTAC
Organism: Sphenodon punctatus; assembly: GCA_003113815.1. Classification (NCBI taxonomy): domain Eukaryota; kingdom Metazoa; phylum Chordata; class Lepidosauria; order Sphenodontia; family Sphenodontidae; genus Sphenodon; species Sphenodon punctatus. The sequence goes on from QEPC01015618.1 coordinate 39,044, forward strand.
CAGAGCTGCTACTGGGGGTGCTCTGAATCCCCTCCGTCCTGTTGCTACTTTGCCCCTCCTCACAACCATGCTGCCACTGTTGTATAACCCTCTCTACTGCCCGTACCTTCTTCACCAGACTATGCTTAGTCTGCCATGAGAGATGCCACAGTCGCCTTCACCCTGGGCTCCAGCATGGTGGAGAGAATATAGGGTCAAACTGACTCTTGAGCTTCTCCTTCAAACTTCATGCCAGGGCCACCACCTCTGATACAAGGCACCGGTCCACTCCACACACACACACACACCCTTCTTGGTCAGTCAGGAAGCCTTCCATTTGTCTGATCAGACTACAAACCATGGGGGTGACCTGGATCAGGGCGGCCATTGCTGTACTTAGGGTTTTCATCATGTCCTTAAAGGGATTAAGGATGTGTATGTTTGTCATGGAGAGTTTCTTAAAAAGTCATATGTTGGTCATGGCAGGAATGAGAAAAGTCACGGGAAACTCATGGGCAATTTTTAAAAACTTTTATTCAGTATTGTATTTTGTAACCACCACTCGCCCCCTTACATTGTAAACCCAGGGATTAGATTGTAACTCCCCCAAAACAGATTGGAACCCACCCAGCACAGAATAGAAGAAGGAGGAAAACACCTCCCACCCCTTAGATGGTAAACCCAGGGATTGTAAAGCCCTTTGAAAACCCCTGGTGCAAGAAGGGGTTAAAGCAGAGGAAATGCTGCTGTCTCCTCCTGGGTATCTCTTGAAGCTCTGACAATGGTAACGTTCTCTGTCTCTGATCCTGCCACCACATCATGCCGTGCTGCCACTTGGCCATGCCCAAACCTCCGCCCTCCACAAGCAACAAGACTGAGGAAGGGTTTGGAGCTCCAGGGAGAGGTCATGGCTTTACCCAGTGGTGCCCAGAGTGCTATTCTCGCTGGCTTCTTGCCATGCCACCGTGTCTCCATAGCCAGGAGGGGTTTGGAGCTTCAACGAGACACCGTGGAGCTCCTTAGCACCATTGCACGTGTTCTTCTCAATAGTTTCTTGCCGGCTCTGTTCTTCAGTTTGGGGGAAATCTCGAAAAAATTAGGAAAATCACGGAAGTCATGGGAAGATCTCAAAAGTCATGGAGGGAGGCAAAAGTAACTAAAAAGGTGACTTTTGTCATGACCATGACAAATTCTTAACCCTAATCATGACCCATTTTTTCCACCCTAGCGGTCTCACCACCCCAATCTCTCCCTCAAGGTCTACCTCATGCAGGACCCACTGCTGCTCCACCAGAGGCTCTAGCATGAGGTAGGTGGAGTTCACTTTGTACTGATGTCCTGCATTAGGCAGTGCTGCTGCACCCCCAGATCCACCTGCTTCTACCTCAAGAGGTACCTTCACACTCTTATTAAAATACCCAGTGATTTTTCTGCCTGTCTCAATCAGCAGGGTAAGGGGGCTGCCACTGCCATCTGCCTTGTTCTCCTCCAGAACCAGGGCATCCTTCATCACCAGGTGAAGGGTGTGGGCAACACAGGGGATGTGCTGGAAGCTCTCATCCTGCAATGCCTTCTTCATGTTGGTTGCGTTGTCACTGGCCATGAACCCCTTGGTGAATGGCACGTCCTCCCTTAGCCACATCCTGCTTCATGGTAGTCAAAGCTTCCCTGATGTCATTGGCAATGTGGCTATCATCCATGATCTGGCTGTTAAGCAGGGCTAACCTGTACCCTGCCCCCTCACCTTCCACATCAGAACTGCCCAAACACCAGTTCCTCTGTAGTAGCCTGATGCTGCTGCTGCTCACAGGTTGTTTGAGATAGGGGTTGCTGCTCTCCCACATTCCCCTTGCCATGAGCAGAGAAGGAGGGTGTGCTCACTGCATCAGGGATTGAGAATGCACTCCTATCCACACTGTCTAACTTCCCTTCTAGTTTCAGCATCTAAGTCCAATGCATACTTCTCAGGTGGGGGAACATCCTGTTGTTGCTGAGGTTCTCCCATTTCTTCCCATGCTTCACCATCTTTCCACAGTGAATGCAAGCCACCTCACAGGTATCACCTTCCCTTACTGACCTTAAGTGGTCCCACACAGGCCCCCTGGGGTGCTCTGCTTTTTTGTGTCACTATCTCTTTCCCTAATGGAACCACAGGAGGAACAGCACGAGCATGAGTCTCCTCCACCTCCTCCAAGTCCTCGTTCCCCTCATTGCCCAGATTCATGACACTCATGATTAAGCTACTGCTTCTGCTACCACATTGCAGCATGGGAGAGGATGCCCTGCTGCTATTCACAGAAACACTGGTGGAGAATGAGAATAATGGGCTGCTTTAATTGTTGCTGGGGAGGAGGTTTGTCCTTAAATAAATCTTCCCCCAAATCCTCCAAATCATGGAGGTGCCGAAGGGGAAAGCCTGTCCAACAGGAGATGTGGGTTCCCCATCCCCTGAATCACTCACAGCAACAGCACCCACATCACTAGCACCATCATTGCTCTCCGCATCAGCAGGGCCGGCCCCAGGGTTTGTGAGGCCATATGCGAAGTCTTGGTGCGGGGCCTAATTTGCATAATTAGGCACCGCCTAATTATGCAAATGTATACATTTACATAAAACTTACTCCCTCTGGACAGGAAGGATTCCCATTCTCGACCTCTCCGAGCAACCATGGAGAAGCATGGCCTCCTAATGCTTCCCCCCCTCCCCAACCGAGTGTCTACCACCACTCCCTAGGAGTGGTTCCACTGCAGGGGCAGCCAAGTGAGCAGTGACACAGGCACAGAGAGACTTACTGCGTCCACTGCCTTACTGGAGGAGGGGCCAGGGGGTGAGCTTAGCCAGTCTGGTCTCCAGGGCCTGTTGCTTCTTGCTGCCAGTGCTGCCTGTGCCTTGTGCACGCATGCGGTGCAACCAGTCCAGAGGTGCTGCTATCACACACACAAGACACCCAAAATGCAGTTAGCTTATTAAGCGCATTATGCCATGAAAAAAGACATATAACCAGTTCAGTTGTGCCCCCATAATCAGTTCATGCTGCCCCCAACACATAACCAGTTCATTTCTGCCCCTGCCCCCATATAATCTATTCACACTGCCCCCCCACCCATAACCATTTAATTTGTGTCCACGGGGCAGCGTGAATTGATTATATGGGGGTGCAAATGAACTGGTTATGGGGTGTGGGTTTAAAAACAGTATTCCTGTTAGCAATAACTTCATTATTAGTTAGTATAAGTAAGACAGTAGTATAAGTAAGATAGTATAAGTAAGACAGTTGTGAGAATGTGGCCTTTTTACACGGGTCTCTCCTCCCAGTTGTAAACATGCAGATTTCTGTGTGTTCATGGGTGGGGGAACCCCATGTGAATGATGTGGTGCACGTGCCCATGGTGAGTGGGGGTGCGTGTGCGCTCGTCTAACATGCATCCCCACTCACCCCCCTACTCATCCCCACACACAGAGCAACCGGGGGAAATGGTGGTTACTATGTGGGTGTGGATGAGTGGTGGGTGAGTGGGGATGTGTGTGCAGCTGTGTGCATGCCCCATCCATGCATCCCACGGACTCCCCACCCGGTGGAGCCATGTAAAAATATCATGTGAGGAGCCACTCGAAGATGAACAGAAGGTTGCTACCTTGCAAACAAGGTTCTTTGAGATGGCTCCAAACATTCACACAACACCCACCCTTCCAGCCCCGCATGGAATTCTTTTCTTATATTTCTAGAAAGGGTTGAAAGGAACTTTCATTCAGAGGGTGAGGGCTCTTTTTATACCAGAGGAGCTCAAGACCATCATGTGGTCTATTATTTGAACAGGGTGAACGCGCACAACCCAGTTGTGAGAATGTTGGGGGCCATGTCGAAGAACCTTCTTTACAAGGTAGCAACCTTCTGATCAGCACTGGGGAGGAGCTGTTTGTAAACAGCCTTATCTCCGAGCCTGATCCAGTGTCCCTGCTGCTGCTGCTGCTGCTCCTGCCTCTGCAGCACTACTAGAAGGCAGAGGCAGGTGAGGGATGAGGTCTGGAGCCAGGGAGGGGAGGAAGAATCACTTTCTGGGGGAGAAGCTGGCTGCAGCCTGCTGCCCAGCCAGGCAAGTGTGGGGCCCCAGCTGGCAGCGGGGCCATGTGCAGCTGCACATGTGGCACATGCCTGGGGCTGGCCCTGTGCATCAGCTGCCCCAGTGAAATATCACTGTTGCCAGTGCCAGCTGCTGGTGCTTGAGGAGGGGTGCACTGCTGCTGCTACACCCCAGCTTTGATCTCTCCTCCAGTGCCAGTGCTAGTGGATGACTGGGACTCCCTGTCTTCTACAGGTGCCTTTCCAATAATAATCTTTGCCGCATCTTCTCCTGATAAGACCTGCAGCTTGCAGGTAAAAAATGCTGGTCTCTTAATTTTGGGCAGTGAGCTGCCTGAAGTGTAAGAAGTGTCAGCACTGGCAGACTTGTCAACTCCCCCATGCCCATGCTCTCTACCAGGTCCACCTGCCCCAGACTTGTCAGAAGTTGAACTCCTTCCCTTTCTCACGGTGATACAGAAAGAGCTGCACACAAAGAGCTATACACAATATGTAGTTTTATTTATATAATATACACAGAATCTAAGCTAAACCTAACCTATGTATAGTAACAAAATATTCCTATCCTGTAATTGTAATATATATATAATAAAACAGCCTAGTATATAAATATCAAATCTATATATACAACTAATATCTATATCTATATAATATGGACAAGGGGAAACAGACAAAGGAATGGAAAAGGAAAACTCTGAGGTATATCTAATCTATCTATATCTTATCTATTCTATATTTATAATCTCAATATGTCTCTCTCTCTCTCTCAACTATGGTACCTATATCAATCTATATGCACAGGGGGAGACAGGCAGGGGAAGGAAAAAGGTAAAATATCAGGGTAGGGTATAAGGATTGGAAAGGTAAGATGGTAGGGTATATGACTGAATGGGCTGGGGAAGATTTTTAGTGCAAACACCAGAGTTCTGTACACAACCTGCCAGAGCAATAGCTATCACAGAAAAAGAGTCAAGAAGTCTGGTTCTGCAACATAAAGTGTTGCAGTGTCCTCCCCAGAGCCCCATGATTGGTTCTGGAAGGAAGTAGGCATTGACCAATGACAGAGTGCCATGTAACTGCCTGGGACCTGCTTGCGCTGCTTGTTGTCTAGCAATTACATCCATCAGGTCCTTCCCCTCCCATCACAGGCCCACTTCAAGAGTTCAACATTGTTTCTGGCTTCGAAATGTCTGCTCCCTTCTCCGCTCTCTAAAATCAACTGCCAGGCAATAAAGAAGTTAATAACAACTTACATTATCATTGTTGATTTCATTGTTGTTTTTGTTGTTATCGTTATTGCAATAAGGATAATAAAAACAACAAAAATTTGTGTCGTTATCAATATAACACAAATGAAGTGTACATCCCTACCATCCTACTGTCCATTCTCTTTCTACCTCCCCTTGCCCAACAGAGATCCCGCCCCTGGCCATGACATAGCCTTGCATGATGGATGACAGCACCCGCTGCTCAAGGTCCTGCAGCAGTGCTCCTTGCATGGCAGGGCAAGTGCAAGCCCTCCAGATGAGGAGCTCAGCCTTGGGCAGTCTTACCCCAGTTGGGGTAAGGTTGTTCTGGGACGTGTCCTCAGAATTTTTCTGATGATGTGTCATGCAGCAGCCAGCTGCTCCCCCTGCCCAACATATGGTGGGTGTTGGTCACACAATGCACTTTGTTGCATGACTTGGCTTCCCAGGGAGGGGAAAGACTACCCAAGGTATGGTAGCCTCTCCTGTCTGTCTGCATCAATACTGGCAAATAGGACATGCAGTTTCTCATAAATATAAGCTTTAGTTTCCCTAGATGAAGCATAATTTCTCTGTCCATTCTGCTGTTCTTGATGAGTTCACGATGTGTTAATTGAGGCTATGTGCATTTAGCCAGCATGTGAGGTATTATACAGATCCAACTTTAGTGAATGCAAAGACTCACTACATCATCTGTAAGTGGGATCATGATCCCACTTGATATCTCATATACTTCACTTGTCTTGGTTGCTGCCTGGGGTCACAGGATTATATTTGAGTCTCAAAATGCAGTCACGTATGCAAAGATTTGGGGGGAATGACTCTTTTGTATTAACTTTTCGATGCTGCAGGGGATATGAGGGGAGCTGTGCTGTATCAATCATCATCATCATCATCATCATCATCATTTTTACATAGCACCTCCCTGCCATGGCACTCGGAGCACTTTACACATAACACAACTTTTAACTTTGGTAAAGAAACCTGTGTAATATATTTGGAAGTCAGTGAGCTGTTCTTGTAATTACTTTTGTAATAAAATATCTAGTTAGGGAATTCATTGCCATACTTCAAAAGCTTGGTTCTATTTTTCCTTCTGTATTGCCATGTTCTTATTGAAACAACTAGTCATAAAGATTTCAAATTCTTGACTTGATGTTACCTGTGAACTTGCCTAGTTTTTCAGTAAGATTGAAACTGGTTGCAGTGAACTCCAATTATACTGTACCTTCCCCAAAAACATGGATGACTACTTACATCAGGTTCACTGGGAAAATGGCCCGTCATAATTCCATCTGTGTCCTGATCCACAATCTGGAAACCTCTGGCCTAAGGGAAGCATTAAGCTCCTGTTATGCTATAACCTACTGTGCTGCCTTCTGTGTAGACTTCATAGCTTTACAGGCCACAATCTCACTGGATATCTGGTGGAAGGAAGCATGAACTTCAATAGGGGACAGTCTGCTTCATCAGATGCTGTATATTTGATATGCCGTGCATGGATTTATTGCTGACTGGGTTCATAGAGTTCAATTTGAGTCTCAAACTGGGTCCCCACATGCATGACTTACACATGGGCATGTGTGCAGACATGTGGGGATGGTTTCTGCACATGCCATAGTCCCTATTGCAGGCAGTGCATGGGGTGCATGTGTCACGGCACGACGCCATGACAGGAGGCCGCGACGGGGGATTCAGCGGTGAAAGGAACGCCAGGTAGGGGCGGTCCAATGGCAGGTTCAGAGAGGGCCAGCCCTGAGGGCTCACCAGGCCCCGACCATGCCGCGACAGGACGCACCCCAGCAAACGCCGCAAGCCCCGCCCCCTTCACAAGTGGAACCTCCCCTAGCTACCACTCTGGCCATGCCCCCTTCGCAAGTGGAACTGCCCCTAGCTACCACTCCAGCCACGCCCCCTCCACAAGTGGAACCGCCCCAAGCTACAGCTCCGGCCCCGCCCCGACGCAGTGCGCGCCTAGCGGCAGAGCGCGCTCGACGAGGGGCGGGGCCTTGAACTAGGGACACCTGGAGGGGGAAACCAGGAAGTAATAAAAGCTCCAGCAGGGCAGCACAACCCTGCCGGTAATCGTGGAGAGAAGCTGGCCCCTGATCTTCGCTCCTGAGAGCTAAGTCTTTGTATTGATAGTGGTGTGGTAGAGAGCTTGAGAGTTCCTTGTACCTTACCTTGTTCCCCCTTGTTCCCCCTTATTTCCTCTTGTGCAATTGTTGTGTGTGAAGCCTCCTTACACTCCCTTCCTATTAGCTAGTCCTACCTATAGTGTGAAGGCCCCTGGTTCCCCATCCTCCTCTGCCTCATTTCCCCCCCCTTAGTGTGCGTAAGCTCCCTGAACCCCTCCGCCTCCGGGCCTCCCTGCCCCCTCCTTCCCCCCTCCTCCACCACCCCGGGCCCCCCCCTGTTTACCCTCCCACCTGGATCCTCCCCCGTCTCACTCTGGTGCCCTGGGCAGCACGTGTGGAGAGTACCTGGATTCCCCCTTTGCTCGCTAACCTTCCGCTGGCACATTCTCTCCTCCCCTGTGATGATACGGGTTGCCTTCTGATCGGGCCCCCTTAGACCCCCCCCTTACAGCATGCAAGTCACATGTGTACACATATGTGCACATAGTGCATACTGCGCATGAGCTACATGGGGCTTGGCATCAGCCCCATCGAGTCCTGTTTAAACTGATACTTGGTTTGTTAAATATGGCCCAAAATTGTGTGAAATCAAGCAGCTTTCAGTCCTGCAATGACCATACAGAGATGGTGAAGATGTAGGATGAAGGACCCCATTTTCTGACAATATCTGTTGGGTTTATAGAGTAAAGCCACACAAAACGCTAACCCAATTTGGGGTTACCCTACATTGGGAAGCTTTACCCCATGATGCAGCACATCGTATGTCCGGCGGCCACCAGATGTTCACCCAGCCCTGCCCTGAGACAGGCAGCCAGCTGCTACGCTATGCCTCTGCCAAGGTAGGCTGGAGATGCATTGCATATTAGCATCAACCATACTGGGGTAATGCTGCCAAATTGGATTAATGGGCTGCTTCCCATACGGCCGGTGCCTATGCTTCATTGCCAACAATTTGAATCTTGTTTCTGTCTTCTAAGGTGTTAGCTATCCCTCCCAGTTTTGTGTCATCTGCAAATTTGATAAGCATCCCCTCTACTGCTTCATCCCAGTCCTTAATAAAGATGTTGAACAGTACAGGACCCAGGACCCAACCCTGAGCCTTCCCTGCCCCCCCCCCCTTACACTCAATACCTCCCTCCAGATTGATAGGGAGCCATTTATGATAACTCTTTGGGTCTGGTTCTTCAACCAGCTGAAAATCAACCTGACATTAGTATAATCCAACCTATATTTAACCAGCTTGTCAAGAAGAATATCATAGGGGACTTTGTCAAATGCTTTGCTGTAATCAAGATATGCTATGTCCACAGCATTCCCATGATCTACTAAACTAGTAACTCAATCAAAAAGGGAAATAAGATTAGTCTGTCATGACTTGCTCTTGACAAACCCATACTGCCTCCTAGTAGTCACAGCATTGTTTCTAAATGCTTACAGATTGACTGCTTTATAATCTGCTCTAGCATCTTTCCAGGTATTGATGTCAGGCTGACCAGTCTGTAGTTTCTGGGATCCTCCGGATGGTGAGTGGGGTGGGGATGTCATGTATCTCATATAATAAGCATATATTTTTGGCCATCTGTGTTTCAATGTATTGAAAATTAAAATTAGCCTTTGTATGGTGAACTTTTATTGTACTGTCTGTATAATGCCCTCTTAGTGAACTCTTGACTATATACTAGGAGAGAAATTGTTAGAATGTCCTTCTGACTTGTTTTAGAACTGGGATTTTATCAGTTTGTGTCTCAGTGATTAATGACTCCATGGCACAAGTATCTCCTTTCAACTAAGCTTCAAGGGGTACCTCCCCTTAAAGTAAAGTTCTAGTTTTAAATTATCTAGCAGCTGGATTTAAATAACTGGTCAGCAGAATTTTGAAGAAAACATGGCTGAAATTCCGTGATCAGTCTCCTCTGTAACTGATGTCATCTGACTGATCTACTCAAGCAATAAGAGTCAGAGGAGTTCTTTGATCCGGCAGAAGGATTCAAAATTGACATGAGAATTTTTTCTTACCATGGGTACTTTCAGACATGATGCTAACCACCCTTTAACCACCCTTGGTGGTTATTTATGCATGTTGCAGGGCTGTATTGGTGCCCTATGCAGCCCTGCAACATGCATAAATAACCACCAAGGGTGGTTAAAGGGTAGTTAGCGTCATGTCTGAAAGTACCCCATGATGGCAGAACTGGGCACAGAACTGGGTAATATGAAAGTATATTCCTTTGATGCATTTGAGCCAATTAATTAAGCATATGTTAGCTTTCAGGGCTGTTTCTTTAAACAGAAATGTTTATTTAGATCATGTACTTGTGACTGACTTTGATTCTCTTTTGTAACATATTGGTACTTTTTATTTGAATTCAAGCTATGCTTTATATTTATAACATTCTTTGTCTCATGACCTCATTTATAAATAATATTGCCTTTACAATATTTTGCTAAACTGGTTGGCTTTTAGCACAGTGTAAACTAAGTTTCCACAATCTGAAAGAAAGCAGCCCTATATCCAGTTCAAGATTATGTCTGGCTGTACCACTAAGTGCATTTTCCTTTTGAGGAAACTGAGACACAATGAGAAAGGGATGCAAACTCCTTGGCCTGCCCTACGGCACAGCGGGACCTTTCAAAGTAGTCAGTTCATCTGGGTTTCCAGGTGTGTGCGTGTGTGTGTGTGCAAATCGTGTGACCTGCTTGCCTCACCTGCCCACAGTGTGGTGCCTGCAATTTCCCACAGGGTGGATGGGAGATTGGACCTGCCTTATCTTGTGTAGCTTCATCCAACATGAAACTTTTCTTATTTTCACAGTAAGAGAGTTAAACTGCACACAAGTGCTTGATGCTTTGCACCCACTGTTCACTATAAACATTGTAAACTACTCTGTCTATTAATAAACACCCAGTAGTTGATAACCATCAAGATTGTTGGTTAAAGATCAGTAAACATGGTTAAAGATAAAAATCAACAAGGCTATGCTCTGGATAGGGTTAGGTTCATGATTTTAAACTGACCTCAAAGATGTGGGCCTTTAGGTGGGAGTGGGAACTTAAATATGGACAGGGAGGTAGCCTGACACACCACTCAGGAAGTTTGTTCCAATTGTACAGTGCAGTAAGGAGGAAAGCATGGGGTCGGGAGTTGGCAATGGAGGAGAAGGGCACAGATAAGAGCATCTTGCCCAGTGAATGGAGGTCATGACTCACAGGAAGAGATGTACAGGAGGATAAGAGATGAGAGGTAGTGAGGAGCTGCAGTGTGAGGATACTTTTAGGTGAGTAGAAGAAGTTTGAACTGTATGTGGAAGCGTATAGGAAGCCATTGTAGTGTCTTGAGGAGAGGTGTTACATGGTAACAACATGCAAGGAAGCTGAGTCTCACAGCTGAATTTTGAATAGACTATAGTGGAGATAAATGGCTGAGTGGGAGACCTGTGAGAAGCATTTTGCAGTAGTCTAAGTGGGAGGTGATGAGAGAATGGATTAAGGGTTTGGTAGTGTGTTCATAAAGTAAGGGGTGGATTTTTGTGGCATAGAGAAAGAAACGACAAGTTTTGGCAATGTTTTTTATATGAGCAAAGAAGGAGAGAGAGAGAGAGATGTCAAAGATTACCCCAAGATTGCAGAATGAGGGAACAGGAATCATGATAGTGTCTCCACAAAGATGGTGAGAGGAGGGAGGGGAGAAGTAGGTTTAGAAGGAAAGATAATTTCTGTCTTGACCATATTAAGTTTAAGGTGATGATGAGACAATCCAGGTGGTGATGTCAGACAGGCAGGCTGAGATCTGGGACTGGATTCTGGGTGAGAGTTCTGGTGCAGAAAAGTAGATGTAAGAAGAATTGGCATAAAGTTGGTACTGAAAGCCATGGGATGAGTTCAGAGCACCAAGGGGATGGGTGTAGAGAAAGAAGAGAAGAGGGCCCAGGACTGAACCCCGGGGCACAAAAACTGATAATGGGATAGCAGTGAAGGAGGATCCACCAAAGGATACCCTAAATGTACAATGGGAGAGGTAAGAAGAGAACCAAGATAGGACAGAGTACCAAAATCCAACAGAGGGGAGAGTGTCAAGGAGCAGATCATGGTCAATGGTGTCAAAGGCAGCAGATAAGTCAAGGAGGATGGGTATAGAGTAATTTTATTTTATTTATTCATTCATTCAAATGTACATGTCACCTTTCCCGCAAGGCTGAGGGCAGCTCACAAAAGGCTTATTTTTGTGGGGCCTAGGTAATGGCCCTAGGTAATGGTCCATGACCTTGCCCATGAAGAGGTTATTGGAGACTTTGACAAGGGATGTTTACGTGGGATGTAGATGGTGGAAGCCAGATTGTAGTAGATTGAAACTGGTTTGAATTGCTAGAAAGTCAAGGCATTGGACATGAACAGCACTCTCGAGCAGTTTGGGTACAAAGGGGAGGAGAGATATGGGACAATAGTTAGCATGATAAGTAAGGTCCAGTGAAAGTTTTTTGAGGAGTGGTGTGACCACATCATGTTTGAAGGTGACAAGAACAGTTGCAGTAGAAAGTAATAAAATGAGGATATGACCAATGGAGGGGATAATTGCAGCGGAGATAGAAGTTAGAATATGGGTCTGGACAGGGTTAGATGAACAAGTGGTGAGTTTTCAGGAGGAGAGTAGGTGGGCAAATTCCTCCTCTGTAACTTCAGAAGAAGAGAGGGTGACAGAGGCTAATGGAAGGAGAGGGGAATGAAGGTTGTACTGTGGGGAAGGTAGATGGGGTTCGTCAGAGAATTCAAGGTGAATCCTGTGAATCTTGTCATAGAAGAAATGAGTCAAAGCTTGGGAAGAGATATGGTCAGTTGTTATACCTAATACTGAATGTAAGTTTTGGGCACCACAAAATAAATATTTCCTTTTTAAGGTACTAAACAAACCCAACCCATGTTTATTTTGTTTATATGAACCAAGGTGGAGAGCAGTAAAGATTGCCTGGTGTCGTTGTGTACTATCTTCTTTCCTTCAAATTAGGCTCACTTTCCTTTGAACAAGATTTTTTCTCTTTTTCATTTTGAGGCCAAGCCTACAACACCTACATTGTGTCATAAGTTGAGGTCAACAAGATGGATATTTGTACCAAGAAGAAGCAGAGAGTGGAACAATGCACAGCTGTGACCAACCAATTTAACTGCAATTTGACACCCTAAAAGACCCGCTCAGTTCCTAAATAGCAATCTGACAAAATCATTGCTGTCAGAGTTCCCTCTGAGGAAATGATGCATTGGGTGGAAAGTACCATTTGTTTGAAGTGCGGGACGGGGGGGGGTGGGGATTGAATCTTCAGCATCTTTCCAAAGTTTTTTTATAGCAGTCTATGGCCAACTGCCATTTCATTTGGGATATGTTTAAGCACGTTCCTAATATTTGAAATGAAGGAACTTACATAATAGCATGCTTAACTATTGTTGCAAGAATAGAGGTCACACATTTTGAATGCATGTTCCATCCAATACTATCTCCCTATGTGTGGGTTCTTCTGCTTAAATAACCTCAAACAAACAGAGATAGCAATGCAACAATTAAAAGAAAAATAGAAATAAGATGTTATGTGCTATCCCAGCAAGGCCGACAGTCAATGTGTAGTTGTTATATTGAACTTTTGTAAATGCAGGAGTCCTCTGGTACAAAAAGAATGTAAAATATATTTGTATGCCTTCAGGGAAAGCAATTATTTATTGTTGTATACATTTTGCTTCAAACTGGAAATAGTTTTATTTTATTTATTTCATCGTAATTCTATCCCTCATCCTCCTGCACACAACAGCAGCTTGGAGCAGCTCACAAAGCAACAACCAAGTTTTAAAGCTTCAAACTACCTTGAATGAAATTATGGCTCCATTAAAGTCAATGGAAAAGCTTCCACTGATTTAAATGGAGTCAAGGTTCCCATATACTGTGAATCAAATTTCATGGTAAATTTGAGTCTAGAGGGCATCTATGAGTGTTTTCGGACACTGATGGTGAGGCGCAGTACCACGGTTTGGCACACTTTGCCTCTCGTGGGACCATGACCCACCATCAGACTTGAATGTGCCTGCCCAATTTTAGCTTAGACAGTTACCTGATCATTGGTGGTGTTAACCAGGGCTGTGACTCGGAACTATTCCCAGTCACAGCCCAGGATAATCATCACCACCGACTGGGTAAGGGCTGCCCAACCAGGTGTAAAGTGGGCCATGTAGGGGTATTTTTAACTAACATGATGATGCTAGTCGCCACCACACTTTGATCCTGCCTGGGGCGAGAGCCCCCCAGGGCAGGGATGGCTTCCCTGGACCGTGGCAGGGCTAACTCCAAATTGTGGGTTGGCAGGGAGCCTAGCTTACAACCCAGAGTTGATCCTGCCATGGTCCAGGAACTGTTTATTCCCATCCACGACAAACATCTGGCAGGCGGGAAGAAATGTGACACCACCATGGGTGGCCACGCAGTGTTAAGGCGTGGCCACCCATGGTAGCATCACATTTGAAAACACTCTACGATGAAGGCCCGCTGTACTTACCCTGGTCCAGAATGGTGGCGCTTCTGGGGAGCCATCACAGCCATCATAGGCTGCTATGGCTGTCCATCGGGGGAGTGGGGGAGGGCTGCTTCACAAAGTGTGGAGTGGGGGGACATGTGGATGCATGTCTGTGGATCTCCCTGCTTCCTCCCTGGCCCAGCCACTGTCACATTTTCTTGGCAGCCAGGCTGAGTCCCAGTCAGTAATTGCTCTTGCCACTGCCTGGAAAACTCCATGGCAGCAGTGGGAGCCATCACAAATGAAAACATCTTACATTAATGTAACAGTTCTTCTTCTGATGTCTATAATACCATCCTTAGACTCAATGGGCCCAATCCATGCGTTGCACACACACTGTGTGCATGGTGCACACATGCAAGTGTTACATAATCCTTGAACGCTTCATGCACTTGAAGAGTGCAAGACTTGTGTAACACTTGTGCATGCACACCTTGCACACAGTGTGCACAGTGTGTGTGCAAGGCATGGATAGAACCCTGTAATGTTATCGTAACACTCTCATGTGTATACCATTAGTTATGTCCAAGGAGTACATAACACAACTTAGGAGGCACTCACATAGAGCTGAAATGAATATCTGTGGTAGTTATTGCATTCAACAATTTTGTCCACTTCAAATCGTGTCCGATGATGTGGATATGAACTGCTATTTATTCCTGCTTTGCTTGCTGAAATGAATATCCATTTTGGTTATTTTGGTTCAGTTATTTTGATTATTTTGGTATTTTGGGTAGTTTGTTTAATCACTAATAACACTATTCTATTGGACAGTAGGAGTACCAGTCTGTGGATTGAGGAACTAGGAGAATCCCAGACAGAAGAGGTAGGTTTTAAGGATAAATTATGAAAGTCAGAGGGAAGGAAAAGAGCATTTGTGTTTTGGGAAGGAAGTTCCAGGCATGGAGGCAGCATGGGAGAAGGACAGAAGTGTCTTTAGCTAGTTTTAATCCGATTTACACAGCTTCTCATTCTAAAGAAGAATAGGAATAAGAATATTTCCATTTTGGAATTTTCCAATATGAGCCCCAGAAGGGCAAGAAAAGCAACATGATTTTCTCATTATACTAAATTTACTAAGCAACAAGCAGCTAGTGATTGGCCTTTGGGGAGCTCTCAGCATAGCCACTTAAAATTCGACAAACACACAAGATTAGCAGCCAAAATCTGTTTGAGAGGTTAAGGCATTTCTCTGTGGGATTGAAATACCTTGTCTGTTAGAATTTTTCCTCATGTAAAGTTATCCAAATTACTTTTGGGAATTCAATAAAACTTCAGCTCTGTCTACTCTTATTTAGGTCAGATTAGCAGCTGACTGAATTTTTCCAGACAGTTCCTCAGTATTTCCCTGAGATTCTTGGAATTAACATTGATTGCCAATTATTTGACACAGCTATTGATTTAAGATCATTGTGTACAATGATCCATCCATCCATCCATCCATCCATCCACACAGTGTATCCATAAACACAGATTATATTCCAAACACAAAAGTATGTTTTATACTTACCACGCTTATTATGTTGAAAACAAAATACGGTGCTATCAATCTCTGAGTGTGAAATAAGAAAGAATTGCGTAGGACTTCAAGGATCACACTCCATAGGGTGGTAACTTATTGATTAAACATGCAGTTTATTTACCAAGCACTGCAGACAGTTAATCAATAACGCTTTGACCTCTTCACCTGCACTATGAGTTTTCTACAGAAGAAAAAAAAATGGCAACACTCCTGCTTGCACATGATGTCTCATGCAGGAGGGAAATTTTTTTTGAGAGAGTTAACATCCCACTAGTTTTGCCCATCTTATTTAGTCTGCAAAACAGGATTCAGTGTTATTTATAATTATAATTATAATTATCATTATTATTATTATTAGTAGTAGTAGTAGTAGTAGTATTACATAATTTCTTCCATATTGCATGGGGCTTTAGTGACAGCTGGAGCTATAATTAGCCAACTACCTGTACCATGGTACATAGCATTACATAGTACCCATGATCCCCAACAATTATAGTTGAGTCCAAAATAACAGGCCTCTGGACATAACGGATTAATCTTCTTGGGAGTCTGAGATGATCAAAAGTCACTTTCTGTGCTTTTGGAAACTGGTTTAATTAAGCAAGGCAAGTACTAAGTATGGAGAACTACAGAGAAAACATAGATTCTCCATAGATGAATGGGTATTCAGTAGCTGACATCTTTCCTTCTTTGACATTACTGAACCATTAGCAGTAAGAGGATGTGAACTATATTTCATATTTGATATTGAGTTGGTGGGGCATTACTATCAGAATTAAGAGATACCAACCGCTATCTCCTTTCAAAATCTACAGCTAAAAAGGGTAGCCACAGGTAAATCCAAAATGTTGGGTATTCATTAGGGGTGGGACTACCGGATCATCCGGTATCCGATACTGCCGGTATTGGGTGTACCGGCAGTATCGGATTAAACCCGGTAATCCGGCCTGTTTACCGGATTCCCCGGTACCAGATTTTTTACATTGCGGCCATTCAAATGAAAAAAACCCCAACACTGTTTCCCTCCCTGAGTCCAGGCTGCGTGGGTGGAAGGGGGGACACCCACCACCCACCCTGCCCAACCTGGATTTAAACAACAACAAAAATTTGTGACCCCTGCAGGCTCCGGGCCGTTGCCAGTGACCCAGAGCCAGCCCAGCACCAGTGTCCAGCAGCAGCCAGTAGGTAAGTACTGGTACTACTGATCCATGGGGTGGGGTGGGGTTTAACACACACCCCACCCCAGGGATCACCCTACTTCCCACCCAGGGATCGCCTATCTACCTTGAGCTCCGGGCGGTGGTGGCGGCGCTCCGGCGGCTTTAGCGCTGGCTGTGGCTGCCAGCTTCAGCACGCTACTAGGCCTTCCAGGGAACTTCCGGGTTCCCCGGAAGGCCTAGTAGCATGCTGAAGCCGGCGGCAGCCACAGCCAGCGCTGAAGCTGCCGGAGCGCTGCCGCCACCGCCTGGAGCTCAAGGTAGGTAGGCGATCCCTGGGTGGGAAGTAGGGTGATCCCTGTGGTGGGGGTGGGTGTTAAACCCCACCCCCACCACAGGAGTCAGTAGTACCGGTACTTAATTACCTGCTGGCTGCTGCTGAACGCCGGTGCTGGGCTGGCTCTGGGTCGCTGGTGGCGGCCCGGAGCCCGCAGTAGGGATCACAATTTTTTGTTGTTGTTTAAATCCAGGCTTGGCAAGGTGGGTGGGGGGTTTCCCCCTTCCACCCATGCAGCCTGGACTCGGGATGGGGGGAGGTTTTTGTTTTTTTTCCATTGATTTCAGTGGGGACAGTTCCCCATTGAAATCAATGGAAAAGATCCGATACCGGTAAACTGGTATTAATCTGGTAAGTTGGTATTCTTAAATCCGGGAACCGGTAAAACCGGTACCCGGTATTTGCGCTGATGTCCCACCCCTAGTATTCATTCAGGTGCCTGATTGATACTCAGGTCCCATCTGGTCCATCTTTGTGGGATCAGTTTCAGGAAGTACCACTGGCTGATGCTGAGGGGGTTCTGGGGTCTGTTAGGGCCACTTTTGGTGAATTAGATCGTTGCCCGTCCTAGTTGGTGAAAAACTCCAGGTAGACTTTAGAGCTGGTGCTGGTGGGAGTGATCAATGCCTCCCTTTAGGAGGGCAGGGTACTGGACTGCCTCAAGGAAGCGGTGGTCCTTAAAAAAACATCATTGGATGTTGACTCACTCGCTAGCTACCAGACTGTCTCTAACTTCCCCTTTTTAGGGAAGGTTATTGAACCTTCCCTAAAAGGAAGGTTCAATAACCTTCAAAAGGATGGCCCAGCAGCTCCAGGGCCATCTGGATAGCATCAGTTTTCTGGACCCTTTTCAATCAAGTTTTCATCCAGGATACAACACCGAGACTGCGTTGGTGACCTTGGTAGATGACCTCCACTGTGAGATGGATCTAGAACATTCAACACATTTGGTCCTATTGGAACTCTCAGCAGCGTTTGATATGATGGATCATGGGTTGCTTTTGAGATGGTTGCGGACCCTTTGCGGGGGGAGGTTGGGACTGTCTTAGAATGTTTCTGATTGTTCCTCTAGGAGAGAAGCCAGTGGGTGGTGCTGGGGAAGAAACATGTAGTCCCCGGGATCTCACTTGTGGCATACTGCAAGGTTCAATTCTGTCTCCACAGTTATTTGGAGCCTGGTCCATTGGAGGTCCGCTTGATTACTGACCTCCCCTCTTTCCACAGACAATGTACGGCCTGGCTGTTCCACCAGACTTTTATCAAGGGAGATGGGGTGGGTGGTTGGTTTAGGGTGGGTAGGTGGGTATGGGCTTTTAATATTGTTTTAATTGTAGTTTTATTACTGTGTATTATGCTTTTAAAATGTTGTTAGCTGCCCCGAGATGCCCAAGGCAGGAGGGGGTGGCATGTAAGTTTTAATATAAAATAAATAAAAATAAATGTAATATCTATATGCAACCCCTGGGTGAGGTTGTGAGGCGGTTTGGTGTGTGCTGCCACCAGTATTCTGATGACACCCAGCTTTACCTCTATTTCCCAACAAACCCAGGGCCTGCAGTCTCGGTGCTTTCCCAGTGCCTGTTAGCAGTGAATCATGGGATGAGGCTGAACAGACTGAAGTGGAACCCCAAAACGATGGAGGTGATGTTGGTGGGTAGGGCAGCTGAGGTGATGGCCGCCCTTGTGGAGGGGATCCACCCCCCATTGTCCCTGTAGGTGTGGAGTTTGGGGGTCTCGTTGGTTTCTGGCCTCTGCCTGGATTATCAGGTGGAGGCGGTGGCAAAGGGAGCCTTTTGCCAATTACATCTTGTGTGTAGGATCCAGCCATATGTCTCAAACTCCAACCTGGCCACCATCATCCATGCATTCATCACCTCAAGGCTAGATTAGTTCAATGTGCTCTATGTGGGGCTGCCCTTGGTGATGACTCGGAAGCTGCAGCTGGTGCAAAATGTGGCGACCCATCTCTTTCTGGGGACGTGCTGTAGGGACCACATTGCACCAGTACTCCGGGCTCTGCACTGGCTGCCTATAGTGTTCTAGGCCTGATTCAAGGTGCTGGTTTTGACCTTTAAAGCCCTACACAGTCTGGGCCTCCTACCTGAGAGACTGCCTCACTCCCCAGGCCCTGGAGTAACCTCTGAGATCTGCCAAGGGTGCTTCTTGGAGGTCCCCAGGGGGTCACAATGGAGAGGGTGTTCTCGGTGGTTGCACCATGGCTATGGAACTCCCTCCCAGAGGAAGCTCACCTAGCTCCCAGCCTGTTGGCCTTCCATTGGGCCTGTAGGACCTGACTATATGTCCAGGCCTTTGTGGGTGGGTGGGAGTAAGGGTGGGGATGGGTGTTTTCCAGTGGTCTTTTACCTCTTTTACTGTTTGTTTTTAATGTTTTAGTAACCCTTTTGTATATTGTGTATTGTTTTAACTTATTTTTAAATGTGTTGTGAGTTGGTCCAAGCTGCCGTAATGCTGGAGGGAGTGGGATATAAATTATTAAATAAATAAATAAATACCAAAGGAGGTACCGAAATACCTTAAATAGAGGGTTTGCATTTACCAAATTGACAATTTTTTCCACTTTGATGATTTATTCCAATTTACCATTTAGCTGTGTTTGTGAATTTATGGTAAGAGAAATGCAGAAATTCTGCAACCATAGGTGACTGATAACTGTTGATCGTGGCGATCCCAGGAGTAGGGGCTGGGCATGGGCCCAGGCAGGAGTTCTAAAGGGTTATATAGGACTGCTGAAAATCTGGGAGGGGGGGCATGTGCCCCCATACTCCCCCATGAGTCACCTATATCTGTAACGGTAACAGTATTTCAATAATTCAGATAACTTGGGCACTAACTGCATTGTGTTTCATTCAATGTTCAATCCAAAACAGGCTGAGTACCTCAAATTCGACATGGGTATTGGTTTCTGCACTGCATGTACCTTTTTTCAGTTCTAGCAAAATCTCAACTCAGAAATATTCATTCTACCCTCTTAAACGTACTTTACATTTCCACATGAATTCAATATTCTTTTATTACAGTAAGCAATAATTTATGTTAGTTTCTCATCTTCATATTATAATATGCTAAATAACAGGGTGTATCAGGGTTTGCTGGAGTTCTCAAGATGGAGTTCTCATGCTGCACCTGTTTAAGGGCACCTCTTGCCCTTAACAGTCTTAATCTCTGGAAACCAGGTGTGACAATGGCCACTTTTACATGGACGCCACCCACTCACGAACACCCGGAAATACCCATTGGATGGGTTGGAGACCGTCCATATAAAAGTCCACGAGTGGGTGAGTGCGCATGTCCGACCCACCTGTCAACACCCACGGAGCAGCTGTGAGGGTGTCGACCCCCTCCATGGGCGGAAATTGGTGGAGATGGGTGTTCAACACCTGAGCATTTTTGTAAAAAGCAAAACACCCACGCGGACTGGACCAGCGGAGCCCCACTGTGCCGGTGCCACGGGGCACGCACGTGCCACCACATCCACGGTGGGGTGGATGCTGGATGTCTGGCCAAGGGTCCATAAAGGAGGGCAGGACCATGGAACATGTGTACGGGCTCCCACGATGGCGACCAGGAAGGCCCACGAGAAGGCCACAGGAGCAGACGCCGCCCCATGCACGGGAAGGGGCCAGGTGAGCACAGGGACCCAGGAGTTCTCGGGAGGGGGAGAACCCTGGCAAGGTGGTGCAGGGGGGCAGATGCACCCCAGGCAGAAGGCATGAAGGGGGGTGGACCGCCGGTATGGGGGAAGGTGACGGGAGGAAAAAGGGGGGGTGCCCAGGCCAGGAGACATGAGGGGGTTGCCCTGGCATGGGGGAAAGGGGGTAACATGGCAGGATGTAATGCAGTGCACATGTCCCAGCACAGGAGATTAAGATCGTTAAGGGCAAGAGGGGCCACACCGACATCCCCGAAGTTGAGGACCCCCCAACCCATCACTTCCCAGGGGCATGGCCTGAGGAGCAGCAGCAAGAATGAGGAGCAGCAGCAAGAGTGAAGTGATCATGAGGGAACTACCCTCCCCACCAGGGATGGGAGGGCCATGCCCCAGGCCTGGCACCATGGGCCGGGGAACACAGGGCAGGGGGCAGCCACATAAATTGGTCCCCCATCCCTGCATGACGGCTCCCAGACAATGGAGCACTGCACCACCAGGACGACAGATGAGGAGGGCCCCCAGAAAGCCAGGTGAGGAGGGGGAAACCCCGGGGGAAAACGGGGGGCAGGCCCAATGGGTGCATGGAGGGGGCCAGAAGGACTCGGAGTAACCCCTGATGCACTACCCCAACAGGACATGACCACCACCATGGCTACCACATCCACAGGGCAGGCCCCATGCTGCCAAGCTTGTCGGCCCCCGACATGAAGGTCCCAAAAGGGGGAGTCCGGGTCAAGGCAGGAGATCAGGGAGTTCATACGCATGTGGGGGTCCTAAAGGGTCCAGCATGACCTGGTGCATAGTTACAAGACCAGACAGGTATATGAAGCCATCGCCCAGGAGATGCACTGGCAGGGGTACAATAGGGATGTCACCCAGTGCATGCAGCAGGCAAAGGACTTGAAGTCCGGATATAAACATATAAAGGACAACAATCTCAAGTCCAGCTGGGCCATGCACACAGCTGAGTTCCAGGAGGAGTTTGACAGGTTCCTCTGCATGGACGGGGACATTGTGGCCTCCGTCACACACAGCACTGCCTTCGTTGGGGCAGGCGCAGGGCCACTACGCAACCCCCCCAACAGACTCCATGGAGTAGGGTGGGGGAAATGCCCCTGACAAGGCTATCCAGGAAGTGGGAGGGGACAGTCCTGTGCTACAGGGGGAGGAGGCACCCCAGAGATCCGAGCGCTGGACCACCACACTCCACACGCGCTCCCAAACCCCACAGGCCTACCGACCACAGGGACAGGAGGTGCGCGCAGAGTGAGTGGAAACCCAGGACAGCCCCCAGGAAGTGGAGGAACTGGATCCAGGTATGATCACCCCAGTAGGGCTGGGCGGGGGGTTGGGATGGGTAACAACCCGGAAAAAGATGTAACAGCCAGGGCTGGGAGCCAGAAACACTAACGGTACCCTTTCCCATTGGAGCACAAAGAAGCCTGGAGGTGCAAGAGTTGGAGGTTGAGGAGGAGGAGGAGGAGGAGGAGGAGGGGAGCCAGGCAGCTACCCCACCACCAGGTGGATGACCCTCCATGGCGGGGCACACAGGCCAGGAGGCCATGGGGGGACGGGTGCAGAAGGGCGTGGAGGTAGATGTTGGGGGAGTAGGGCACCCAGGGGCATGCAACCACAACCAGCAGGGCCCAACAGGGGCGGGTGTGTGGGGGGCAGGTAGGAGGGGCAGGTAGGCCCACAGCTGTTCCCACGGCACACCCTATGATCAAGGATCCTTTTCACAGAGTTCAGTGGCTGGGAGGACATCCCACAACAGGGAAGGGCTGGAGGACCCCACAGGGGAGAGCTGAGGGGTGCTGCCACACTATGGGGGCCATCTCACCAGGCACCCAGGGTCAGGCGGTAGCGGCCAGCGGGGCACACAGGCCGGAAGCACTAACATTGTGTCCAAACTCCCGTTCACAGACCAGGCGCCTGCTCATGTGAGGGGAGCAGCTGCCGGCAGCATGGAGCAGAACTGGGAGATGCGGGTCAGGAACCGGCACCGGAGGGAAAACCTCAGCAGGGAGCTGCTGGAGGATTCACAACGGTTAGCCAAGATGCACTCCCGGGAACTCGCTCTAATGAGGGAGCTCATCAGAAGGAAGGGGGAAAGGAACCGGGAGATCCTGGTTGCCATGATCCTGGCTGCCTGGCTCCAACCAGCACCTCTGATACAGGCGCCAGGCTGCCACCCTCCAACGTAACTAGCGGCGCACCTGTGAAGGACTGGAGGGACAGGCCGCATGGCTCATGGACCTCATGGGGAGGCCATGGAGGCCCTGCGGTATGAACCCCAGCAGGACAGGCCCCACCATGCCATGGAAGGAGGGCTGGCAGCTGACTAACACCATGGTTTCTTCCCGTTGGTGCAAGTTCCCTACCCCTGCACCTCGGCCACCTGTGGTTCCCCCAACAGCAACCCTACCTGGACCTTGTCCACAGGGTACCCCTCCCCCACATAACCAGACCCACTTGCGGGGCCACCCTTCCAGCCCACACCCCCTGTGGTCCCACCCCCGTTGTCACCCTGACCCCTTCACCTGGAGGTGACTCCCCCACCCCAGGACCGTGCACCCCAGGATGACCAACCACCCATGGTGGCCGCCCCATGCCCTCCCGTAAGGCTACAGCACCCCAGGCCCCTGGGGGTTGGAGGTGCAATACCGGGGGGGGGGCCCACTGGGTATCCGGGGACCTGCATGAGGCAGGACCCTGGTCGGGAACACGTTGTTGAACCCACTCTGAGCACACACACTGCACGAGCGGTGGAGCAACGGCCATTGCCAGAAGCATGTGTACCTGCTCTGTGACACTGTACTGGAATGGGCATGTGCCATATTACCATGGGTGGACTGTCTAGGGGTGCGCAACAACAGGGAGCACCCTACGGCATGAGTCATGCTTGTGTGGGGAGTAAGGGGATCCCTGGATGACCATGGGCAATAACTGGCCCGGCCCCCGACATGGGACAGAGGTGAGTGCACATGAGGATTGCTTACCCAAGTCTTGTTTATCCATGCAGGGACCATCAGTGGAGACCACTGTGGAGCAGCCAGTGGATGACAGGGAGGCGGGGAAATCCGGCAGGCGAATGCTGCATTTATTATTATTATTTATTTTATTTATTTTATAAATTTTTACCTCGCACCTCCTGCAACGCAGCTCGGGGCGGCTTCCATCATAAAACAATAAAATACAATAAAATCAATCTAAAACAATCATAAATACTTTAACTTTTAAATATTAAATATTAAATATAAATATAAATATAACAGGGCTAGACAAAAACCATAAAACAAATGGGTGGGGGACTAAAATCTCCCTAACCACCCTCCCTCCCAAAGGCCCGGGCAAACAGCCAGGTCTTACAATGTCACCGAAATGTTAAAAGGCTAGGTGCCAGGTGAGCTTCCTCCGGAACGGTGTTCCACAGCCGCGGTCCCACCACCAAGAATGCCCTCTCCATCGTGGCCCCCCGCTTAACACGGGAGACCTCCAGGAAGGCACCCCCGGCAGAACGCAGGAGCCGCTCTGGGGCGCGAAGGTCGAGGCGGTCCCTAAGGTATGAGGGGCCGAGACTGTGTAGGGCTTTATAAACCATCACCAGGACCTTGAACTTGGCCCGGCACGCTATCGGCAGCCAGTGCAGAGCTCGGAGCACCGGTGTAATGTGCTCCCGGCGGCCCGTCCCCGTAAGAAGACGAGCCGTCGCATTCTGCACCAGCTGCAGCCTCCAAGCCAAGAACAAGGGAAGCCCCACGTAGAGCGCGTTGCAGTAGTCGAGCCTCGAGGTGACAAAGGCATGGATGAGGGAGGCCAGGTCCGGGCCAGAGACA
>QEPC01015618.1:67256-90279 GCA_003113815.1 Sphenodon punctatus
GCACAGGGCACCCCCCCCCCGCCGGCGGCAGAGCTCCGAGAGCCCCCCGCAGCAGCAAGGCAAGCGGGTGAGTTCTTGATCCCCAGCAGGCTCCTGCGGCTCAGCCACTGTCCCTGGGGCTATAAGATTCTTCCGGGTGGGGGAGGGAGGGGACAGGTCAGCCCACGTGGCTGCCCTCTGCGTTACCCCCCTCTCCCCCACAACTCACTGTTCTTGATGTTTTCCCCACAGGTCCCAGCAGTGGAGCAGCGGCATTTGGCTGCAGCCAGTGAACGCTGGCCTATGAGCCCCGGTGGTGTGGCCAAGAGAGGGATAGGGCGTCCCAGATGTTAACACCCACCCCCTTCCATTGTACATTTCCCCCTCCAATAAACGTGTTGTACCTCTACTTTGCTGTCGCTTCCTCTGTCCCGGGACTGTGGCCGGGGGGGAGGTTGCGGTGTGCAGGGGGGCACCAGCATGTTGGGGGCTCTGTACAGTCCCTGACCACCTGATGGGGCTGGGGGCTAGCCCAGTGAGGCCTCACACAGTAGAGGTGGCAGTAACAGGTATGCACTGGACCTGCACAGCTGAGCCGGCAAGTGTTGGCTGGCAGGGCTTTGTGGGGTCCGCGCACTCCATGGCCAACAGCGAGGAGAGCACGCTCACACCCAGGCAACCCATGGAACCCATTCCCAGGACCCCCTATCCCACATATGGAATAGAGGCCCAGTTTCAAGTAACAGGCAGGACCCAGCTTTATTGAAGGGGTTCACAGGCCTATGGACATAGTTGTGGGTTGGGCGCTGTCTGGCATTCAGCTGCCTGGGCAGTGATGTGGTGGCAGACGGCATCCCTGTTCTCCTCAGAGATGCACTGGAACACCCCTCCCTGGGCATGTTGGTACGGGGCATTGGGCCGGCCCTGTGCACCGATGCTGGGACACCGTGGAGCCCAACAGGGCATGGCATTGGACGGTTGCCCGCCTCACCCATCACACAATTGCCACCCTCCTGAGGTTTGCTGCCTCCGCCGCTGTGCCTCCAGGAGGACGTACCAGCGACCCGGCAGGCAGAGCAGGGCTATCTGCTGTAGCAGCATGTGCAGCAGCAGGAGGGCTGTGCCCAGGAGGGGCAGCAGCACGTCCCTGGTCTGTGGGTCTGTGTCCCCCAGCAGCATGGTTTTTCACCTCCCCACTCCCAGCCACACTCTGCTGGCACGTGCCGTGACCACAACACACTCCACTGTATGGCCTGTGCCCACGGCCCACTCTCTCCTGGTATCGCGGGAGCTCCTCTGTGGCCACCCAGCCCGGGGTCGCTGTTCTCAGTGTGCTGCTCAGTCTCGTGCTATAGCCCCTCCACCCCACGCCTGCCTGCCTGCAGCGGTTCCCTTATGTACTGTGTAGACCGGTGGGGGCAAGGCACCGGTTGGTGCTGCACTGGAGGTGTGCTGTGGTGGCAACTGGGTGCCGGGTCTGTCTGATCATCCCCGTGAGTGCACTGGCTGCATGCCCGGTAGGAGGGATGGGACCGCGCACACCCCAGGGTACCCCTGCCTCTGTAACCACACTTCAGTCCCCCAGCCAGGGTCTGCCTTTGCAAGCTGCATCTTTTGCATTGTGGATACACTGCCTGGCTCAGCTTCACGCCCTGGCGCAGTGCCCAGCCGTGGCCCCCTACATTTCTTGGTACCTGTGCTGCATCCCTTCCATTTGTGTGTGAGTTGTGGTGTCCTGTCCAAAGTGGACCCGCTTATCTCTGGCATGCAAGGCCGCCTGTGGGCGAGGGTAGCCACTTGGTCCGTGCTTGTCCCAGTAGCAGCAGCCCTCCATCTCCTGTCTGTTGCTTCACCAGAGTGGGCCCTACTGTTGCCATGGCTGGTCGTTCTGCGAGGCCCTCAGCTGGGAATGTTGGGGAGGGGCAGTCTCCCTGTGCGGACATACTGTTGGCGGCCCTCTGACTGAGCCCTGACGTGCAGCTGTTGGTGGGCGACCCCTTGTTGGCGGAGGATGGCTTCCAGCTCCTGTTGTGGTACATGTGGACGATGGGTCACCACGTCGGGGCCCCAGCATGCCGGGCCTGTTCCCTAATGCTCAGCTTCACCACACTGCGCCAACCTCCTTGGGGGCACCCACCTGCTGTTGTTGTTCCATGGACCACTGCGGAGTTAAGGGTGGCTTGCCTGCTGATGGAGTTACCTGTGTTTGGCCTCGCCTTGCTGTCAGCCCCCCCTGTTTCTGGCCTGTACACTGGCAGCCTCCTGCATGCCCACGGCATTCCATGTGCACCCTCAGACATGGGGGCCCTCCTGTGGGACCTGGGCTTACTGTCCCCAGAGGTTGGTGGGCCGCTCTGGAACGGGGACCCTTCCCCTGCAGAGCTCACCGCCCTTCGATTGGTGAGGGACCTTCCAGATGTGTGGGTTGCAGCCGCCGGTACAGATCTGCTCCTTCCCTGCTTCCTGGTGGATGCTCATATGCGCTCCCAAGGCTTCTAAAGGGGCCTGTTTGCCTGAGAGGGTCTAGCGCTGGGGTCGCTGGCCCGGGAGCTCACCGGACTGTCCATGAGCAGCCCCTCGCCACCACCCACTTGTATCCACACCAGTGCCCTGGCCAGTGCATTGCCTGCCCCCCCGTGCCTCTGATTGGGCTATGCACTGCTGTCTGCATTGCTGCTGGCTGCCGTCTGGTTCCCTAAACCCCATCGCCCCCTCTAGGTGACCGCTGCTCCTTCCCACTGGGACTGCCTTGGTACCCTCACCCGCCCTGCACAGCCACTCCTGTACCCTCCTATTGTGCTTCTCTTTTCCAACCGTAGGTCCACCTGCACCCCCCTGCTATGCCTCTCTGTGTTTGGGGGCACGCGTTCCCCAGGTGCCAATAAAATGCTGTTATATGATGGTCTGTCCTGCCGTGCTTCTCTTGCTGCTGTGTTGACTGGGTGCCCCTTCCCCTTGGTGGCNGCACAGGGCACCCCCCCCCCGCCGGCGGCAGAGCTCCGAGAGCCCCCCGCAGCAGCAAGGCAAGCGGGTGAGTTCTTGATCCCCAGCAGGCTCCTGCGGCTCAGCCACTGTCCCTGGGGCTATAAGATTCTTCCGGGTGGGGGAGGGAGGGGACAGGTCAGCCCACGTGGCTGCCCTCTGCGTTACCCCCCTCTCCCCCACAACTCACTGTTCTTGATGTTTTCCCCACAGGTCCCAGCAGTGGAGCAGCGGCATTTGGCTGCAGCCAGTGAACGCTGGCCTATGAGCCCCGGTGGTGTGGCCAAGAGAGGGATAGGGCGTCCCAGATGTTAACACCCACCCCCTTCCATTGTACATTTCCCCCTCCAATAAACGTGTTGTACCTCTACTTTGCTGTCGCTTCCTCTGTCCCGGGACTGTGGCCGGGGGGGAGGTTGCGGTGTGCAGGGGGGCACCAGCATGTTGGGGGCTCTGTACAGTCCCTGACCACCTGATGGGGCTGGGGGCTAGCCCAGTGAGGCCTCACACAGTAGAGGTGGCAGTAACAGGTATGCACTGGACCTGCACAGCTGAGCCGGCAAGTGTTGGCTGGCAGGGCTTTGTGGGGTCCGCGCACTCCATGGCCAACAGCGAGGAGAGCACGCTCACACCCAGGCAACCCATGGAACCCATTCCCAGGACCCCCTATCCCACATATGGAATAGAGGCCCAGTTTCAAGTAACAGGCAGGACCCAGCTTTATTGAAGGGGTTCACAGGCCTATGGACATAGTTGTGGGTTGGGCGCTGTCTGGCATTCAGCTGCCTGGGCAGTGATGTGGTGGCAGACGGCATCCCTGTTCTCCTCAGAGATGCACTGGAACACCCCTCCCTGGGCATGTTGGTACGGGGCATTGGGCCGGCCCTGTGCACCGATGCTGGGACACCGTGGAGCCCAACAGGGCATGGCATTGGACGGTTGCCCGCCTCACCCATCACACAATTGCCACCCTCCTGAGGTTTGCTGCCTCCGCCGCTGTGCCTCCAGGAGGACGTACCAGCGACCCGGCAGGCAGAGCAGGGCTATCTGCTGTAGCAGCATGTGCAGCAGCAGGAGGGCTGTGCCCAGGAGGGGCAGCAGCACGTCCCTGGTCTGTGGGTCTGTGTCCCCCAGCAGCATGGTTTTTCACCTCCCCACTCCCAGCCACACTCTGCTGGCACGTGCCGTGACCACAACACACTCCACTGTATGGCCTGTGCCCACGGCCCACTCTCTCCTGGTATCGCGGGAGCTCCTCTGTGGCCACCCAGCCCGGGGTCGCTGTTCTCAGTGTGCTGCTCAGTCTCGTGCTATAGCCCCTCCACCCCACGCCTGCCTGCCTGCAGCGGTTCCCTTATGTACTGTGTAGACCGGTGGGGGCAAGGCACCGGTTGGTGCTGCACTGGAGGTGTGCTGTGGTGGCAACTGGGTGCCGGGTCTGTCTGATCATCCCCGTGAGTGCACTGGCTGCATGCCCGGTAGGAGGGATGGGACCGCGCACACCCCAGGGTACCCCTGCCTCTGTAACCACACTTCAGTCCCCCAGCCAGGGTCTGCCTTTGCAAGCTGCATCTTTTGCATTGTGGATACACTGCCTGGCTCAGCTTCACGCCCTGGCGCAGTGCCCAGCCGTGGCCCCCTACATTTCTTGGTACCTGTGCTGCATCCCTTCCATTTGTGTGTGAGTTGTGGTGTCCTGTCCAAAGTGGACCCGCTTATCTCTGGCATGCAAGGCCGCCTGTGGGCGAGGGTAGCCACTTGGTCCGTGCTTGTCCCAGTAGCAGCAGCCCTCCATCTCCTGTCTGTTGCTTCACCAGAGTGGGCCCTACTGTTGCCATGGCTGGTCGTTCTGCGAGGCCCTCAGCTGGGAATGTTGGGGAGGGGCAGTCTCCCTGTGCGGACATACTGTTGGCGGCCCTCTGACTGAGCCCTGACGTGCAGCTGTTGGTGGGCGACCCCTTGTTGGCGGAGGATGGCTTCCAGCTCCTGTTGTGGTACATGTGGACGATGGGTCACCACGTCGGGGCCCCAGCATGCCGGGCCTGTTCCCTAATGCTCAGCTTCACCACACTGCGCCAACCTCCTTGGGGGCACCCACCTGCTGTTGTTGTTCCATGGACCACTGCGGAGTTAAGGGTGGCTTGCCTGCTGATGGAGTTACCTGTGTTTGGCCTCGCCTTGCTGTCAGCCCCCCCTGTTTCTGGCCTGTACACTGGCAGCCTCCTGCATGCCCACGGCATTCCATGTGCACCCTCAGACATGGGGGCCCTCCTGTGGGACCTGGGCTTACTGTCCCCAGAGGTTGGTGGGCCGCTCTGGAACGGGGACCCTTCCCCTGCAGAGCTCACCGCCCTTCGATTGGTGAGGGACCTTCCAGATGTGTGGGTTGCAGCCGCCGGTACAGATCTGCTCCTTCCCTGCTTCCTGGTGGATGATCATATGCGCTCCCAAGGCTTCTAAAGGGGCCTGTTTGCCTGAGAGGGTCTAGCGCTGGGGTCGCTGGCCCGGGAGCTCACCGGACTGTCCATGAGCAGCCCCTCGCCACCACCCACTTGTATCCACACCAGTGCCCTGGCCAGTGCATTGCCTGCCCCCCCGTGCCTCTGATTGGGCTATGCACTGCTGTCTGCATTGCTGCTGGCTGCCGTCTGGTTCCCTAAACCCCATCGCCCCCTCTAGGTGACCGCTGCTCCTTCCCACTGGGACTGCCTTGGTACCCTCACCCGCCCTGCACAGCCACTCCTGTACCCTCCTATTGTGCTTCTCTTTTCCAACCGTAGGTCCACCTGCACCCCCCTGCTATGCCTCTCTGTGTTTGGGGGCACGCGTTCCCCAGGTGCCAATAAAATGCTGTTATATGATGGTCTGTCCTGCCGTGCTTCTCTTGCTGCTGTGTTGACTGGGTGCCCCTTCCCCTTGGTGGCCCTCCTGCCCCCATCTGTATGGTTGTGTGCAGGGGGTGTGCCTGGTGAGTACTGGTGGACTCCGGGCCTGTGGGGTGGGCGCCGACTGTGTGGTGTGTGTTCCCCTGGCATCTTCCCTGCTGGGCACTGCTGCCTGGTCTTGCTCAAGGGGTGGTATTGGTGATGGGCAGTGGGTTGGGCACCCTCTGGACTCACCTGTGCGTTGATGTGGCCCTGCCCTTCCCTCCACTCCCCTCTACTGTCACCCCCTGTTGGTGCGGGCTGTCTATGGTGGTGGCGATGGATGGGTGGCAACAACATGGGTGCTGGGCAGCTGAGCATGAGTAGGGGTTGATGTGGACCCAGCCTTTCACACAACTGATCCCCCTTCGTTCAGGGGTCCGGGTGCTTCTCGTGTATGTATGTGTGTGTGTCTATCAGTGTGTGGGTTGTGTCCCTGGTGCTGTTGCGGCATTGATGCGGGCATTCCACAGTGCCCTGTCCCTTCTCTCCTGCAGCTACTGTTGTCGTGCTACTGGCGATCTTGTGCCTGGGCACAATGGTGTTGCAGCTGGAGCGGGCAGCATGGGACATGCGGGTGACGGAGCAGCTGTTTGATGTCATCCATGAGTGTGCTGCCTTTTTGCTGGGCCCTGTGACTGTGTCCCTCCATGGGGGGTTCTGTTCCTTGGTGCCCGGGGCTGGCTCTGATGGCTGTCTCCTACATTCGCCTCTGATTCAGTGCAAGCCATGGTTGCGGAGCAGACCTGGGAGCAGGGGGAGTTGNATCCTGGAACAGCTGCACTACCTGGACCGTGCGCAGGCTGAGTGCTGGTGCTGGGCGTGGGGTCACTGGCCCTATTGACTGGGTGTTGTCCCTGGCCTGCCGCTGCTGGCACTTGCCCCCCCTTCTGGTGCCCCATCCCCCTGCTCTGCCCTTCCCTGTGGTTGTTGCCCCCTGTTGCTGCTTCCCCCTTGCATTAATGGCATTTGTGTTCCTTCCCGGTGTGTTCATGTTGTGCTGTGTTTTGACCTTTCCCCTTGTGTGGGTGCCTCTGGGTGTGTTGTTGAGTGGTTGTCTGTGTTGTATGGGTGCCTTCCCCCATTTTTCCCCCCATGGGCTGTGTGCCCATCCCTGTGTGCTTCTGTTGCCTGTTGTGTGTGTGCCACTCTGCTGTGTGTGTGTGTAGGGGGGAGGGGGCTGGTGCCGGGCTGTCTGGGTTCTGTGCCAGGGCTGTGCGGGGCCGGCTCCTTTGTAGAAGCTGTAATCACATCTCCCTCCCACCCCGCTCGCATGGGTCCTGGCAGCTTGGGGGCAGGGCCATGTTGCACGGCTTCATTTGCCCTTGGTCAGCCATGTTGTGCTGTCGCTGTGCTGGTCAGGGTTTCCCCACTGTTCCTGTCCATACGTGTACTTACATGGGTGTTTGGCGGGTGCTTCCAGGGATTGGTGTTTGGCTGCTGGGTGTTCACTGGCCCCTTCCTTTTCCTTCACATCACCCCCTGCGGCGCTGTCCATGTAAATGTCTCCCTGCTCAGCACCGCCGGGTGTTCACTGGGTGTGCTCACCCACCCATCCACACCCATGTCCATTCATCGGCGCTGCTGTGCTGTCCGTGTAAAAAAGGACAATGATAAATTAATTGGGAGAAGATCTGTATGTCAAGTGACATGCAAAACCTGTTCATTTAAACTTGGATTGTAAGTTTAGTCAGAAAGATCAGTAGAAAACGGGAGATAGGAAGATAGAACAAAAGAGATGCCTCCCATTTAGGTAAAGGCGTAGGAGGAGATCCTATTCTAGAGTGAATAACTGTTTTTAAGTTTGTAAAAGACTGTGTTACCTAATTATTATTTTTTGTGAGTCTATATGAGTAATTCCTCCACTGATTGGAGGACTGAAATTAAACTGAAATGATGAAGTACAAGACTGGTCCTCTTTTGGGGGGAAACCTGGGGCACAGATCCAGGCAGAAGTGCAAGTTTGGAGTGACTTTGGGTAAAAACAAACTTTCAGCTGCAGCGGTGTAGGATGGCCAGCTCCACCACCCTCAGTTGGGTCAGGTCAGGGGCATAATCAAATGTCCCCCCAGACTAACCTGGCCAGAGAGGAGGGCATGGAGTGGTACATGTCTGGCCGGCTCTGTCCCCATGCTGGGGACAGTGCCCCACACCCCACCATGATAGGCAGCCATGGTTGCCATTAACAGGCAGCCATGACTGGATAACATGGCATTCCCCTACGATGGGCCTGGTGGGCACAAAAACAGATGTGCCTGCCCAGTTTGCCCTGCTGTGGCTCGGCTGGGCAACTTTCAGGGCTGACCCATGGACCCTGTTCATTCTGGGCCCACGTTTCCAACCAACCTACCAACCCCACTGGGATCTGAATCAGCCCCACATCTCGCAGGCCCAGAACAGATGCATGGGTTTGGCACTGGCCCAGACAGGTTAGAGCTGGGAAAACCGGGCCCACGTCACATTAGTTAACACCCTGTGTTACACATTGCCTGCATGATCCCATTTTGAGATGTAAATATAATCCTATGACACTGGATAGAAACAAAAATAAATGCAAAACACCACCACATATCAATTGGGATGACAACCACAACTGTAGATGGCATGTCCCCAATTGGGAACCCCTGCCGCATAAGACCCTGTACAGACTCCTAAACCAACGTTGATTTTAGGCTTAACTCATTTATTATGTTACTTCCACTTGAGTCAAAAGGAGTGTTTCCCCCCCCCCCCCCCCCGATTTCATTGAGATTTGGGTCTGGCCCATAGTCATTTCAAATAATTTTTAGATCGATTTTGCCAGTGTTAATATTATTAGGATTAATAGCAAATGGACAACCCTTCAGTATGATTATGTAGGAACCATAGATTCACTGCAGTAAATACAAACACTCTCTACTGTCCCAATCACTGCCTGTACTTTCTTTTCCTTTCTAAATTAATGAAATGTCAGCATCTAAAGTTTCATTTTATATGTAAGCGTTTCATTCAAGCAAGTGTCTACCCCATGCAAACTTTACTGGACACATTTCTTTACCAAAACAGAGCAAGCAGGGGCTGTCCACTGAATATTGATTGAGAACTGTAAAAAACCAAAACAAAACAAAACAAAAAACAACCAATAATGTCATCATTTGGGTTATAAATGCAAGCTCAAATACTGTAGAGAAACTAAATTAGGAAAGGAGAGACACAGCTACGCAATTTTGTGCTTGTAAATCATATTATAACAGTTAATGATTTTTATCATCACTTCCCTTTTATTCCGCATTTATCCTTTCTCAGTCTAAAGCATTAATTTTGGATGCATTTCAGACTGCGAGATCACATCCACAATTTAGGAAAGTTCATGAATGAGTCTCATAGAAATGTATCCAATTGCCCAAATGTAATTTGATAGCAAATATCCCCCAGATTGCCTAGACTGCTGATACAGGAGTGGTCAACCTACCGGTGTGCACAACATTACTTTTGTATTCAACATCCTATCAACGTCAACTTCATGAACAATATACTATAAATGTCTTGTGCTGGTCTGACATTAAAATAATCTGTGCTCTTATGTGTCACTTTGAGTTCAAGGGTTTCCAAGTACTTTGCACAGATGAATTCTTTCAATGAAGAACAGCAAATGAATGGTGGACTGTTCTCTGATGCTTCAAGTACTGAACTTATTATGATTATTATAATACTCGATGGACCAATGGTATGAATGTTTATGATGCTCTTTACTCCTGAATATGTTATATTTTTAAGCTGATACCATATGGGATACTCATCCTTCCTATGACTGCTTTTAGATGTGCGCAGCACACACACTGCATAAAATCACACTACATGTAAATATCCCATGCGTGGGGTTTAGACATGACATTTTGTGCAATTAAACTGGCCGTGCATTCTTTTAAAGCTGCAATTAAATACCTCAGTGTTGAGTTATTTAATTCACAGCTTTAAAGAATGTGAGACCAGCTTTAATGTATGAAATATCACATTTAAGGGCCTTTTAGATGAGCGGGTCACTGTTGTGTGACCCGCTCGTGTGATATTTCAAAGTCCCGCAAGGCAGGATTACACAAGACGGAAGCACAGGATCACACACATGTAAGGTGGTTGCACATTGTTTGCCGACCACGAATTAAATACCTCGATGTATGGTTCCGTGATTCCATCTTGTGGGATTTTGAAATGTCACATGAGTGGGTCACGCAATGGCGACTCGCTCATCTAAAAGCAATTATCCCACACTCAGGATATTTACATGTAGCATGATTTTATGCAGCACGTTTGCCATACACATCTAAAAGCAGCCTAAGTCTTTTGTTTCCTATAAATCTAAGATTCAACTATTTCCTGTATTAATAGTTGATACTACTACTACTACTACTACTACTACTACTACTAATAATAATAATAATAATAATAATAATAATAATAATAATTGCATCAGCAGTGTACTTGATACTGTACAATCAATAGTTTTGGACAGGTCCCTGCCCCAAAGCGCTTACAATCTAGGTCCGCTTTTTCATAAGTGAATGTGCTTTCTGAAAAGCCCCATGGGGTGCATTTAGATGCACCAGAAGTAGCTGGCTTCCATAGGAAGCGTGACTCGCATGGTCTTTTTGAAGCCACATTGTCAAAGCCTTGATATTGAGGTTTCCCAAATGCAGCTTCAAAAAGACTGTGGCTCCAGGGATGGAGTTCCAGGCGTGGGGGGCAGCAAGAGAGAAGGGGCAAAGACGTTTAGAGGAACAAGGGTGGGGGCAGAGGAGGAGCAAAGTTTCTGGACAGGAGTGTGATGGGATACAATAGCGGAGAGATACGGTGGAGCACAGCCATGAAAAGCCTTGAAGGTGAAGACCAGGAGCTTGTGCTGAATGCATTCACATAGAGGGAGCCAATGTAGGGTGGAGAGGAGGGGTTAAATGTGGTCAAAGAGATGGGCAAGGTGGATGACTTAGGTAGCAGAGCATTTGATGGAGATGAGGGGAATGAGATTACAGCAGGGGAGACCAGTAAGGAGGAAGTTACAGTAGACAAGGTGAGAGCTGACTAGAGCATGGACAAAGGTTTTTCCAGTGGCAACTGTAAGGCAGGGCTGGATTTTAGCAATATTATACAAAGCAAAGTGACGTGGTTTGGCAAAAGCCTGGACCTGAGGTGTAAAGGAGAGGGATGAGACAAAGATGAATCCCAAGCTACGCGCTTGAGGGACAGACTGGATGATGAAACCCTCAATGGAAATGGAAATGGAAGTAGAGGGGAATGTTTTGGGGGGAAGATGAGGAGTTTGGGCTTGGCCATATTAAGTTTGAGTTGGTAGTGAGACATCCAAGCAGAGATGTCAGACAGACCATCAGAGATACAAGACTGGCTGGAGGAGGAGAGCGCAGGAGTGGAGAGACAGAGTTGTGTGTCATCATCATACAGGTGATACGGGAATCCATGATATTACCCAGAGAAATAGTGCAACGGGAGAAGAGAAGAGGGCTCAGGACAGAGCCTTGTGGAACTCCCACAGAGAGAAATGACATAGAGGATGTACCAGAAGGAGAAACACTTAAGGAAAGCTTTGAGAGTTACGAGGAGAACCAGTCGAGAACAAAGTCCTGGAAACGAAGGGAGTGTAGTGAATCCAGGAGGAGAGGGTGGAAGTATGATTGAAGGGAGTCAAGAGAGCAATTTGAAGAGAGGAAATCAAGACAACATGTCTAGACAGCTCACTCCAGGAGTTTGGAGGAGCCGCTGGGGAGTACGGGGGCGAGCTGCTCATTACAAGCGTAGCCGGGACCAGCAGGACCTTCACCTGCGACCCAGACTGACAACAGGCAAGGGCGGAGCCTCCCCGACCGTGCGGGGAATAAAAGGTTGCTTACAGCTTCTTTCTGAGAGCCGCTGGGGAGTACGGGGGTGAGCTGCTCGTTACAAGCGTAGCCGGGACCAGCAGGACCTTCACCTGTGACCCAGACTGACAACAGGCAAGGGCGGAGCCTCCCCGACCGTGCGGGGAATAAAGACTCCGGAGGCGCTGGAGTGCGAGCCACGAGCGCGAGCCTAAGGGCGAGAGCACAAGGGCAGCTACCCTTAGGAGTTGCCCTTGGAGCTGCCCGGAGCTAAGGTGCTCGAATCTATAACTTTAATGATTGTAGCTTTGGAGAAAAAAGGGGTAGAATTCATTTAAACTAGTTTGCGACAAAATCCAAGGCTGGTATTGTGCTCCCGGTTAATATGCCTTCCACCAAAAGGCTCCGGACTGAGCCTTTGGAGGGATTCTCCCCTCCCCCTCAGAAGCAGTTAAAACAGAGGTGTATGGAAACTTATTTCCTCTCTGTGGATTTAAATTTACCGGGAACTGCAGCAGCTGATTCTACACCTCTAGAATTGATCTCAGAATCATCCTTTTCCCACGTAATCTCCTGTAAGTTGGGGGAAAAATTGTCCTCCTTTTCAAGACACTCTACCCCGGTATCCTCCCGGGAGGGGAGTGCCGTGTTATCACAGAGGTCAGTTAGGTATTGTGGGTATAAAGGGAATGAGTTTTTGAATGATTTTTTTACCAACCATGTTTCAGTTACAGCTGAATCAGTTCGGTTTATGTGTGCACAAGTGCATCATATCCATGAGAAGTTGGATCTTTTGCTCCCCTACGGAGGGCGTGAATTAGGAGCCAGGCATTTACCATCACCACCCTGTTTGGGTGCTGGAGCTCTAGACCCTGCCCCCCCTGTGTTGCCTCCTAGTCAAGGTATCCATACAAGGAAATAAGCCCTCAGTACGTCAGATTTCTGATGAGCCCCCCCGAGCTCCGCAATTAGGAGTGGAGTGTAATGAGAATAGCATGGTACCAACTCGTGCTGAAGTCGTAGCTTCATATAACTTACTGCCTTCCACCCTGATCTTTTCGATTTTGCCATGTCAGGGGAGACGTCCTTCTCAATGGAACACTGTCTTGGATGTTGCAGGTCACCTCAGAATATTGCTAAATTTCCCAATTCAGATATACCTGCCAATTACCAGGCACCACATTGAAGCAGTGGACCAGTTGTTGGTCTCCCATGATAGGCAAATAATCAAAGTGACGTTTATCTCTGTGGCAATTATGACCAAAATCTGGGCTACTAAGACAGCTTTAGAGGAGAGGTCAGTCTTCCTCTCTAGAGCATTTCAGTCCAATTTGAGAAATGTTGCGATCTTGGGAGAGAGGGTCTCACAGGGTGTAGAGGGGATATTACCATCCCCAAAAGTTGCCCCCTCTACTCTCTTGAACTTGCCTCTCTATGAAGAGAGTGAGGCTCTACACCCTCTGAGAGACATTTGCCCCACTCAGCATCCCACACAGGGGTTGAGGAATGTGCAGGAGGACTCCCAGGGGGTAGCGCCGATGGAAATTGGAATTAATCCTCTACGCACCCCCACGCACTGTCTAGCTGAGCAGGGTTTAAGCTCGCAGAAGCACGATCCTCAAATTTTCCCAGCTGGGCAGAATAAGTTGGGAGTTTCACAGGCTTGTCTTCTATCCCAATTGGACAACCTATGCCTCCAACTGAATAAATTGAGAGCTGACTCCCACCCATGCAGAGGAAATTTACTCAGGAGGAAGAAGAAGGATCTGGAGGTGGAGACGTCCCTCCCCTTGAGATCTATTCAGCGAAGCTCCCATATGGGCAAACCGAAGGGGAACAACATAGTGGAGGAAAGTTTTGAGGTGGGTACGACGGCCTGCCACCAAGATGGCACATTGCTGCCAGCCATGATGGAGGGCAGCCATGTGAACCTCCCTGTTGGGCCAGGATATGGGAGGGCTTTGGGCCTTCCATAGGAGGAGGGGGGGGTCTCGGACTCCCAGAAGGGAGAGGGAAATGTTGCCCATTAAGGCCCCCATTGGTGAACTCAGAGGCCCCCAGGGCGGCCTCGCTAGAACAGGTCGAGGCCAGACCAAGCTCTGGATACATAGAGGAGGAGGTGCTAAATGAAAAGACTGGTAGTGCCCATTTACCAGGGTCTGCTAAACCGGAAGCCTCCTGACAATTACAGGGGCCAGTCTTCAAAATGGCCTCATGGAACATTTCAGGCTGGAAGTCTTGAGAGCAAGATCCGGATTTTAGACGACTTTTGGGAGAGCAGGATGTTTCTCTTCTCCAGGAAACTTGGGCGCTACATGATATAAAGCTGCCTGGTTTCTTGGTAATCTCCTTAAAGGCAACCCCCTCAGAAGCTGCAGGCAGACCCAGTGGAGGATTAGCTCTGGTGTATTCTAATTCTTTTAAGGCAACTGTTAAATTAATAAACTCTTATAAATCATACTTTGCACTTTACCACTGTGTGTTACCATCGGCTGAGGAACTGTTAATAGCAAATATCTATATTCCCCCTCTGACTTCGAGGGTTTTTTCCCCTGGCATCTGGGAGGAGGTTATTAATGGGGTTAAAGTGGCACGATTGATGTTCCCCACCACCTTTTTGGTAATGGGTGGGGACTTCAATACGAGATTGGGAGAGTGGCAGGGCCTTGGGACCCAAGTGAGAGATACAGACCCTATTATGATCCCCTCACGGAGTTCTCAGGATAAAGTTTCCAATAGGAATGCCAGGGAGATGGAGCGGTTAGTGGGTGATTTGGAGCTTGTATTGCTAAATGGCAGAGTGGAAGGAGATAAGGTGGGGTGTTTTACGTTTCACTCCACCCAAGGATCAAGCACCATCGATTATTTTCTGGTATCAATTAACCTATTTCCAGGAGTGGTGACCCTCGAAGTATCATCTGATGTTGAGACCACTCATTGTGTACTGCAGTTAGTCTGGGTGGTCACTCAAGAGCACCTGGTTCCTTCCCACAAGAAAGGGCCAAACCCCCCGGAGGGGGAAATTGTGGGGCACAAGAAAGCTAGATGGTCGGATAAACTGGCCCAAGAGTTCCTAACATTATTGCAGGAGCCCAATATGGTGAACTTGTGCTCCTCAATTGTAGGGGGGACGATGGATATTCAGAGAGGCTATGAAGCGCTGATCGATTTACTCAAACCATGTCTAATTTCTGAAGGTCGATCTATGTGCCAACAGAGAAGGCGCCCGACATGGTTTGATGGAGAATGCAGGGCCCAGCGTCTGAAACTTAGCCGGGCGGCAAATCGGTTAAAGAGGCACCCATCTGGTCTCGATAAAATATATTTTCTAACCAATCGCTCGTATTATCGCCGTTTAATCAGCTCAAAACATCTAACCTTCCAGAAACATCAATGGTGGTGCCTGCAGAAAGCAGCGGGGAATGGGAATTCAAAAAAATTTGGGGGCCTTATCCGCCGGGTGAGTTTTGGGGAAGATACCCCTATTCCGGTTGTCTTGCCCCCCCAGGTGTGGGAGAAGCATTACGGGGATATCTTCTCAGTCTCTTTGTTGCCCTCCTGTGGCCCCTCTTTGAGGGAGTCCGATTCTTTCCCGCATTGGCCGCCAGTGACTGAAGGAGAGGTTAGGGAAATGATATTCCAGCTTAAAAGTGGTAAGGCTCCTGGAGCAGATTTAATAACAGTAGAACACCTAAAAGAGGCCCCCGATTGGTGGGCCAGGGTGTTAGCCTTGATCTTTACCCATGTGAATGCCACCGGCGATTTCCCTAGAGGGTGGCTCAAAAGTATTGTAGTCCCCATTTTTAAGAAGGGGGACCTGAGGGCCCCGGGGAACTACCGTCCAATTAGTTTACTGAGCATTCTTGGGAAGCTCTATTCGAGACTCCTATTGAAGAGGATGCTTAGTTGGATGGATGCTCAAAATATTATCGTGCCAGAGCAAATTGGTTTCCAGAAGGGCTGCTCTACAGTGGACCATATATTGCTTTTGTCCTGTCTTGTGGGGAGATCCCTTGGCCAGGGAAGGAAGGTATATCTGTGCTTTGTGGACCTAAGAATGGCATTTGACTCCATCTGCAGGGCCCGGCTGTGGCGCAAGCTGGAGGACCTCCGGATGGAGCCGAGGCTGCGGTTCCTGATAGCCCGCATGCATGAGAGTAACTCCCTGCGGGTCAGATATACCAGAGAGGGGGCTCTGTCAGGCAGAGTTGAGGTTGTCAGGGGGGTGAGACAGGGCTGTCTATTGGTGCCAGCTCTATTCAACATCTTTTTAAATGACCTTCCCTTGTGTTTGGATAGGGCCGATTCCCACCCTCCGCTGATTGTAAATAGAGGGGTATCGGCCTTGCTTTACGCAGACGATACCGTCCTTATTTCCCGAACACTGGTGGGCTTAAGGCGGGCGATGCAGACGATTGAGGCATATTGTAGCAATGAAGGCCTCTCTATAAATTATGAGAAGACAAAGGTGCTAATTGTGGGCTCCCGTAAACACGGGAAAACCCACAAGTGGATGCTGGATGGTCACCAAATTTCCCAGGTCGATAGATTCAAATATCTGGGAGTCACCTTTTCCAATTCCCCGACCTGGCGCGACCATTGGCTAACGAAAAAAATCAGGCCAGACAGACGGTAGGAGCCATTCGTGGCTTCTATTTTGGTAGAGGGGGTCAGTTGGTGCTCCCTGTGCTACGCTTGTTCCGGGCGAAAGTTGTGGCACAGCTTTTGTACGCCTTTCCAGCTTGGGGCCTGGATTTTCTAGAATCTCTGGAAATGATCCAAAATGATTTCTTTCGGGTTATTCTGGGGGTCCCGAAAGGAACTCCTCAGATTTTTTTGAGATTAGAAACAGGATGCTTCCCTATCAGGGTTTTTGCTATCCAGACCCTAGTAAGATTTTGGTTAAAAATTGAATTTACGTCACAAGGGGACAAGTCCCTTTTGGGGAAAGCCAAGGAGGCGGGGCTACTCTCCCCCTGGCAAAATCGGCTGGAGGTAGTGCTGGGGAGTCTGGGGTTCTCCCTGGAGTACTTGGCTGGCAGGGGGCTTAAACACGCGATGGTGATGGTAAAGCAAAGACTGGCGGATCAGCAACTACAATTAGATGCTGAAATGCAGAAACGTCAGAGGGTTAATCTGCAGTATACTCCACCAGCAAGCCCTTTATCCGAGGTTAATTATTTGATTGCTTGGTCCAACTTCTCAGTAAGACACGCTTTTACACGCTTCCGCTGTGGGGTTTTCCCCTCGGCTATTCTGGAGGGTCGATACTTGGGTACGCCCTTCTCTGAAAGAATGTGGTCGCATTGTACACTTCAGACTTTAGATACGAACGAGCACATCTTGATGACTTGTCCTAGGCATAATGGGATTAGGGGCAAGCTTTTTGCGGCCCTTAAAGAAGCTCAAGTAAGTCACCCCTTCACTGACTGCCTCAGACTCTGCTTAGATGCAAGAGCCTCTAAACTGACCCTAGCAGTAGCGGTCTTTGGCAACTCGGCATTGCACGCGCGAAACATAAAGAAATCTGGAGAGACCCGGGGGGGTTCTAGTGTGAGCCTTTTGATTGAATATTAACAAAATTTATGGGCCCGTTTGAAGCTATGAGAAGAGATCTAGGGAAAAGTCAGTTTCTGACTAAGTATCTAAGGGATACCTTTAAGTATACTGTCAACAAGCCTAGTTTAGAATTGGTAATAGAGTATGATGTTGTTTTTCTTTTTTTAAAAAAAAAGAAGAAGAGATGTATTGGTTTATCCGTTTTATTGTTAATTTTGTTATCTATGCCAAAAAAACTTTATAGTTATGGCAAATAAAGTTTAT
This sequence comes from Sphenodon punctatus, assembly GCA_003113815.1. NCBI lineage: Eukaryota > Metazoa > Chordata > Lepidosauria > Sphenodontia > Sphenodontidae > Sphenodon > Sphenodon punctatus. The sequence continues at coordinate 84,811 of QEPC01015618.1, forward strand.
TATTTATTCATTCAGGAGTTTGGAAATGAAAAGAAGGAGAAAAATGGGGCAATAGCTGGAAGGGTCAGAGGGGTCAAGAGTGGCCTTCGTAAGGATAGAGGAGACAGTGGCATGTTTTAAGGTCAATGGAAATGACCCAATGGACAGGGAGAGGTTGAAGATGTGTAGCAGAGAAGGTGCAGCGGTGTTCTCTTCTATACTCCCAGTGGAAGGCAAAAGTTAAGGAAGGATTAGTCATATCATGGAGGTTAACAGATGGTTATATGGATGGTATCATCAGAAAATGATCTGGCTTCATCAATCATGGAATTGGATTTCGAGAAGGTCGACTTCTAGGAAAAGATGGACTTCATCTTCTTTTATAAAGGATAAAAAAAGGAGTCTGGGTGATTGGCTTGCTAACTATGTAAAGAAGTCTTTAAATTGGGTGTGAAGGTGGCTGGGGACAATGGTATATAGAGTTACAGACACATTGGTATTATGAATGATGATTTAAATGACCATTTGGAAAGCAAGACGGCTCTCAGTCAAGTAATCTAGATGGGTCATTGCAGGAGAGTCGTCGGAACATCTTAGATTACTGTACACTAATGCAAGGCATCTGGGTGACAAAATTGATGAATTTGAATTCTTGGTAGAGGAGGTGAAACCCTATATCATAGCAATAACTGAAACTTGGTGGAATAGTAGTCATGATTGGAATACAGGGATTGAATGATATATATTATTTAGGAAAGATAGGAATAATGATACGGTCAGAGGGGTAGCATTGTACATCAGTAATATGATTAATAGTGAATGGATAGGGAATGATGATATGGAGAAAACAGAATCGGTTTGGGCAAAAGTTGCCTTAGGTTAGACTGGTAAAAGGCAATCTTTTTGAGCATTAGGACGAGTTTGCTATAGATCTCCAGGTTCAGATTTGTACATGGGCATAGACTTATTTAAGACCATTAAAGAAAGAAATACTATAGGGGACTGTTAGACTTTAGCAAAGATATCACAGATAACTCAGTGCCGGATCTTGCAAGTTCCAACCCCTCAGCACTCCCCCACTCTCACTCTTTCTCTTCCTCTGAGTATTTTCACCATTGATTCACAAGTCACACATAAGCAGGAACAGGGAACCTCTGGGCCAATATGACTCATTCCCTTTTAAATTTGACCTGCCATTGCTTATCCCTGGCTATTATTGAAGTGGTCTACTGCTATGTGTGTGCTGGTTCAGGACACTGGAGTGATGCATTGGGAGGTCTCTATTGGTTCCTACTAGTGTGCAAGTTCCAACCTCAGCCTCTCCCCAGATAGTAGGAATGTGTGAACGCAGTTTGGAATTTTGGAGTTCGTCCCGAACTCGGTCCGTTCGGACAACCGAACCTGAACCCGAACCGACTGAACCGAACCGAACCTGATTCCGAACTCGGAAACGACCGAACAGTTCAATCAGTTTGGATCGTGTTTGGGTGGTTCGGGGGGGAGAAACGTGACCACAGCCAGTTGGTGACCCACTGCCTGACACAGGCAGGCACAGGGAGGAGGGAGGTCAGCTGAGGAGCAGACTTCCAGGCACCAGGGTTGGAGAGGCTTGGAGTAGCAGCCAGCCTGCCCAATCACCATCCCTTTTCTCCTCCGACCACTGGTTTCACAGTCTGAAATTGACCACGGGCTAGGCTGCATGGAGCCAATGGGGCTTCCGGTGAGGCGGGCACAGCAAGTAACAAAACTCATTGCCTTCCCCCTTGCCAACACCTCCTGAACTTGTCACTGTTCCTGAACAGCAGACGTTTAAGAAGGCTCGCTCTCCCAGCAGTTTTATTCTCCTCAATCCATTGCAATTCTCTTCCTATTTCACCCATCCAACCCGTCTACCTCCATATTATCATTTATTTAGATTAGATTAGATAAATTTAAGTGTTATTTTTTGGATTTACCCCTCCCTGTGTTCCCTGTGTTCAATTTTTCTTCCTCCCTCCCGCCTCCATTGAATCCTCTCCCTCTCCCTCTCCCTCTATATATATTCCATCCCTGATTCCCTTCCCCTGATTTTTATTCATTTTTAGTAGCATTAGATTGATTTAGGTTTCATTTCAGTTTTGTACCCCTCTCTGTGTTCTTTGTGTTTCCCACCCCCATCCCAGATAGATAGATAGATAGATAGATAGATAGATAGATAGATAGATAGATAGACGTAGCAGTTAGCAGACATAGAGATAGTGTTTAGAGATTTAATAGTGTTTGTAGGAGTAGGTCTTTGTACTTATTAGAAAATCAATTTAGTTCATAGCATTTAGAATAGTTAATAGCAGTTAGATTTAGTGTAGAAAGATAGATATAATATTAGATAACAAATTTAAATTAAAAAATAAATTAAAAAAAATATAAAATAAAATATAAAAACATTATTTTGGAGGGAGCAATGGAGAAGGGAAGGAGAGGCTGGTCTGCTGCCTGTAGGGGAGGCAATGGGGCACGTGCCAGAAGCGGAAGGGGCCGTACCAGGGAAGTGTCAGCAGGAAGCAGCAGTAGCCCGAGCACATCACCATGCCCCAAACTCAGCAGGCCTGCTTTAGGGCAACAGGCTTCAGCAGCTCAGTGTTGCCTCCTGGCAATGCCCTCCTCCACTACCACTCAGGGCACTGGAAGGTCTGCAGAACATGAGGTGGCGGCTGTCTCTGCTGCTGCTGCTGCTGCTGCTGCTTCCAATGTACCTCCAGGGCCACCAACGTCCCCCACTGTCGAGGCAATCTCCAGAAGTCCAGATCTGGTGGATCCCACCCCGGCTGCTAGAGGCAGGGCCCGATCCCTGGGCAATGGCAGTAGGGAGAGGAGTAGCAGCAGCTGCAGCAGTACTAGAAGATATAGAGGGGGGGCACAGGGAGAGTGCCAGCAGCATGGCGGGCACAGGCAGTCAAGACTCTTGGTCCCAGTACTCCCCTTCATGGGACATCACCATGATCATGGACAGTGAGTCAGAGGCAGACACTAGTGCTGCTGAGGAGATGTCTGGAGCAGAGGCAATGGCTGAGCCTCCTCCAAGAGCTGTGTCACCAGTGCTGCCAAGTTCTGCCCCTGGCAGCAGTGCAACACACGGGGCAGACCAGAAGCCAGGTGGGCGGAAAAAATTCTCTGCCTGGGAACATTTTAAGCGGATGCGGGCAGATGATCCCACCGAGGTGAAGTGCACTTTGTGCAATAAGCTGGTGAAGTGTGGGTAGGTGTTTGCCAACCTTGGGACAACAGCAATGGCGAGGCACCTGAAGGCATGCCACAGTGCTCTGTTGCTAAGCAGGAAGGCAGGGGAAGTGGATGTCAGTGGGTTCCTGACTTCAGCGGCCAGTCAACAGGCCCCTTCAGTGGGCAAGCGTCCTGCACCAACTGCTTCTGCCTCTACCAGCAGGAGCCGTATGGGGCAGAACAGCAGCAGGAGCCTCGGCAGCAGAATCAGTCCACAATGGAGGATCTGGGGTGGGGGCAGCTGCCAAGGCCATTGGGTGATGGAGGGCGGTGTGGCTTCTTTCAAGAGAAAGCCAAGCTCCTGTTGGCTAAGATAATTTCACTGAATGGGCAGCCTTTCTCAATTGTAGAGGACAAGGGCTTCCAGTGGCTGATTGGATTCATGACCCTCCAGTTTAAGCTGCCTTCCTGCTCCACCCTGAGTCGGACTGTGGTGCCACAGCTGTACAGGGCTTTGAATGAGTAGGTGAGGGAGCAGCTGGCAGAGGCTGGGGGGGGGGCACTGTCCACTTTACAACAAACCTGTGGCCAAGTAAGAATGCACATCAGTCCTACCTGGAAGTGACTGCACACTGGTGGCAGCATACACAGGCAGTGCTTGGCAGTGGCAGGAGGGGTCCGGAAGCAAGGTATAGGTGGGCCCTGCTTCAGGCACAAGTAATGGACAGCTTCCAGACCACAAGGAACCTTGAGGCAGCCCTAATAACCATGGTGAGGGAGTGGGTCATGCCAGGCACAGCCTTCACCAAGGGGTGTGTGGTCACGGACAACGCAGCCAATATACTGAAGGCAGTCCATGACGGGGGCTTCACAAGCATCCCTTGCACTGCACATACCCTCCATCTTGTGGTCAGGAATGCTCTGGGCTTGGAGAATAAGGGGATTGGAGCAGGCAACCATAGCTCCCTGGTTGACTGGGGGAGGAAGCTTGCGGGAGTATGAAGGGCAGCGAGCTCCTCTGGGAGAAGCAGGCTGAGCAAGGGTCCCCGGTGCACCAGCTGGTCCAATATGTCTCCACCAGCTGGAATTTCACCTTCCTGATGCTCGAGCGGCTTCTTGATCAGAAAGCCATCTTGCATCAGGTGGAACTGGAAAAGACATCGAGGCACCTCCAGGGTAAAACAGGGAGGAATGGCAGATCCTTGCTCACACCGTCTTCATCCTGAGACCATTCCTGGCTGTGACGGAAACCGTGAGCAGGTTCACCGCCACCCTCAGCCAGGTGACCCTGCTGGTCCATAGTCTCCACAGGTGCCTGGATGAGATTCTTGGGGGGCAGGATTGTTGCCCTGCGGGCAGGAAGATGTCCAATAAAGCGCTTGACCTGGCACGGAAGCTGAAGGCGGGGCTGAGGGTGTGCCTTGATGAGCTCCTGTGCTGGGAGGAATATGTCCTGGCAACCATGCTGGACCCCAGGATCAAGGGAAGCATGCACATCAGAAAGCGGTCTATGGCCGCTGGAAGGGTGTGCTGGTACAGAAGGTCCAGCAGGCAGAGCGGACTATGCAGCAGGATACCCCTGTGGATTGCAGAGTGGGAGCAGCGACCCCTTCGAGCCACCTGAGTCTATCCCTGCCCCTAGCTCTAACAGTAGCAGCAGCAGCAGTGCCAGCATCAGCAGCACCCCTATTACCAGAAGCTTCTCTTGTGTGCAGGACACTCTGGGGAGCATGGCACCAAGCACAAAAGGGCAAGCAGCATGGCTGAGGGCAGTGGGGCAGGTGGTGCCCACCCAGAGCTACCAGAGGGAGTATGATGGCGCCTTGGCAGCAGTGGATACATACCTGGAGGAGGAGTCATGCATTGATCCCAGCAGTGATACCTTGGCCTACTGGGCCAGCAAGGCCAACGTGTGGTCGGCCCTGTCAAAAGTGGTCAAGGGTATCCCATCCTATCCACCAACCAGTGTCCCCAGCGAGCGGGTGTCCTCTGTGGTGGGGGGCATTTGCTTCCCGCACCGCCTCAGACTGGGGGCCAAGTTTTTGGACAAGTTGTTATTCCTAAAGGTCAAACTTCTATTTCTGGGAATCCCCGAGGTACCCCTGGACAAGGAGTGATCATGCAGTGACACATGCCATCCCATGCAATGGGGATGGGGATCCTCCTCCTCCTCAATCTGGGCTAGGGCTACTGCTCCTGTGCTGCTGAGGTGCTCTCCCTCCCTCCCAATGCCCGGCACCCACCCTCCCTCCCTCTCTCTCTCTCTCTCTCTCTCTCTCTCTCTCTCTCTCT
>QEPC01015618.1:90379-119595 GCA_003113815.1 Sphenodon punctatus
GCCTCTGGCCATGCCCCCTGCGTCTCCAAAGCGGCATCAGCTGAGGTGGCGGGGTGGTTGGGCCCCGCCCGGGGAACTCGTGGCAACAGGCAAAGGGAAACTATAAAAGGTACCGGCGGGGCCTGACTCCCCCGCCGGTAATCATTCTTGAGAAGCTGGCCCCCTCTTGCCTTGGAGAATTTGTGTCTGATTTGGAGAAGTGTGATAAGTGCGTGGTACCTGTGTTTCCCTTCCTGAGAGAGTGAGTCGAGTGAGTGAGTATAAGTGGGTCTAGTGTCTTGGTGTCTCCTGGTTAAACGGATTAGGGTGTGATATAGTGTGGGATACCGATTTCCTTGCTGTCCTGTTACCTTCCAGCCTCCCTCTCCTCCAGCCTTCCTAGCACCTTGTTGTAAGTTGAGAAAGCCCGCTCCCCCGCACTCCCCATTCCCTTGTCCCTTTCCCCCCCCTTCCCTTCACCTCCCGCAGGGAACCATTCCCATCCCCCTTCTTCCCTATCACAGAAACTGCACAGTGTCCTGGGCCCTGTGTATTCCCCTGAGTGGGTGGTCTCCCTTCGTGTTTGTGAGTCTTGTCTCTCCGAGGCAGACAGCTACTGCTCGCCTGGTCCCTATGATGAAAAGGGTTGCCTTCTAGCTCTGAGGGAAAGCCCACCCTACACACTGAGGGACCCTAGCCATACCAAGCTAGGTCTAGGCGGTGCGCATAGTTACCTCTGGTTGTCGGTGTGGTGTCTTGTTTCTGTACCTTGGCATATAGTCTCCCGGGGTCCTGCCTGCCCCCCTTCCCTATCCTTCCCCCTTCCCCCCGTGGCACTCTCTCTCTCTTACACACACACACTAGGCGGCCTCGGCCACCTGATCTGACAAACCTCATGATGCAGGGTGTCATTGGGAAACAAACTGTAAGCCTGCCAGCTGGCCTATAACTATACGATCTCAGCCTGCCTATGTGATGCTGACTGGCTCTTGCTCTCTCGTGCTGCACAGTTTTTGCTATCCTATCTGAGTACCCTGCTTCCAATGTCCCAGCCTGCCTACCCTACTGCATCTCATGCCACTCTGCCTGTCTGCCCGCACAGCTTGCTGCCAAGCTCAAAGCATGCCTCAGTCCGCCTTCCTGCTTCCCATGCCAAGGTGCCTGTCTGTCCACCCAGGTTGCTTAGCTCAAAGCCTGCCCAAGACCACCTGCCCTACTGCCTCTCATGTCATGCTGCCTGCCTGCCCAGGTTGCAAATTTTGAACCTGCCTCAGTCGGACTGACTGCCGCTCATGCCACACCGCCTGCTTACCTGCCTGCCCCAGCTACCAATGTCTGATGCTGCTAGTGCAAATGACCCCCAGACATATATGCTGTCTGTGCCAAGGATTCTGTACCTTGGAAACCAGTGTCTGCTGCTGCTAGTGCCAATGGCCCCCAGGCCTATATGCTGTCTGTGCCAAGGGTTCTGGACCCTGCAACCAATATCTGCTGCTGCCAATGGCCCCCAGCCCTATATGCTGTCTGTGGCAAGGCTTCTTTACCCCAGGTTGCTGCCAAGCCCAAAGCCTGCCTCAGCCCGCCTTCCTACTTCTCATGCCAAGGTGCCTGTCTGCCCGCCCAGGTTGCTGCTGAGTGAGAGAGAGAGAGATAAGATAAAGAAAGTCTCCCCACTACTAGAAGGAGAGACAGACACGATCCCACCCATGCTGTCACCTGCACTATATGGCCAGAAAGAGAGAGGGAGAGAGAGAGAGAGAGAGGCTCCCCGATAGAATGAGAGAGATGCATTGGAGGGGAGGCCAGCTCAAGCTGCCACCTCCCAGAACCAGGAAGAACTCCCATCTGTGCCCGATGCTCACATCCAGCAGCAGCAAAAGTGTACCAGAATGAGATGGAATATAACAAAACATGGAACTTATTATGTGCCTGCCTATGTGTGTTCCTATACCTACCTACCTATCACACAATTTAATGAAATGTGCCCAACCATGCACTAATTCTAAGGACATCATTCAACTCCCATAGGCTTTAGGCTGTCATTCCACTGTACCTGAAGCAGTCATGCCCACCTGTTCCAGGACCCATCAATGAGATTCTGGGACCATCATTCCAGTCACAGGGGGATGTCATTCCATCCTGGGTCCTTTTCCTGAATGGCCAGCAGCCACCGTTGCCTGCCTGCAAGCCTGCCTGCCCCACCAGCCTACTCCTCTGCACCCACCCATGGATGCCCACTGCCAAAAGAGCCTGTGTCTCTTTCTCTCTGACACACCCACACAGACACAAGCCCTGGCCCTCCTGGGGGGCTTTCTGAAAGTTGAGACCCTGCTGCTGCCTGACCCATCTTTGGGTTAATACCTTAACTATGCTACATGTGGTGCCAGGTGCTGCTGGTAGGGATTGACAATCTGTATGAGATTCTGCCACCTACCAGTCAGAACTTCAGTACAGAGGGATAAAAGATTGGTCAGGTAAAACAAAGCTCGTAACAATAACACAACAAATATAACTTTTATTAACAAAACAACAACAAAAACAACGTTATAAAACAAATACCAAACATTTTAAATTAGAAAGGAAACTTATCTACGTACTCAGTTCTTCGGCCTGTCCCCTGGAATTTGGGGGAATGGCAACAGGGGCACAGGGGACCTAGGGGCAAGGGGCGGCACACCCGCTGGCATTAAGTAGCCATGTGCGATGGCAAAGTTCATGGTCCCTGTCATGGCCTCCTGCCACGTGGAGACCAACTGGTGGAAGAGTTTCAGGTTGGCCATTTGGTGGAGACCTACTTGGAGACATACTGCAAGTATGTCTCCACCTTCTGCTCATGTACCTCAACCGCCTGGAACCGTTTCACCAATTGGTTCTCCATGGTGGCTGCTTGCTGCTGTAGGGCAGCCACAAAATCCCGTATGGACCTCTCCACCTCCGCCTGAAAGGCCATTGTCACTGCAGACACCTGGGGTGACTTCACATCAGAGCTGGAAGAGAAGGAAGGGCTTACATGGCGTCGCTTCTGGCATGCCTTCCCACCCTTTTCCTGGTGCTGGTGCTCCATGGCCACGCCAGAGTCCTGCTGCCTAGCCACTGTCTCCCTGTGGAGCTTTTCAATATGGGCTATTAGCCCCAATGTGGTCCCCTCTCTCTGCCTCCTGAATCTTTTCCAGTAGATCTAAAGAACATAAAAATATAGGAACATAAGAAGTGCCATACTGTGTCAGACCAATGGTCTGTGCCAAGCCCTGCCTGCATTCTGTCTCCACAAGTGGGTGGGTGGCCAATCTCTCTCTGCAGGGGACTTCCTAACAGGTCATAGAGCAACAATCCAATCTATTCCCTGTTGTTCCAGCCCCCATGCCTTACCTTGCAGATGGTGTATTTTTCATACTTCTCAAACCACCTCCAGACATCAGACCTTGTCCACCCACTGTCTGGGTGTGGCACTGGGGACCTCCGCCTTGTTTTCCTGCATCGTGTGGCACCAGCACCAGCATCCGATTCCTCTCTGAAACAGAAACACATAAACAACACCTAAGTAATATCATTCATTTATGATGATACCTCTAGTCTTCCCTCCTTGGGGTGCTAGGGATGGCAACGGGAGACGGTGACCCTGGCTGACACGTGCAAATCCTGCCCTCCTTGGGGTGCTAGGGATGGCAACTAGAAAGACCTTTGCTGTCACATGCAAATCCTGTCCTCCTTGGGTCACTAGAGGATGCTAGGGATTGCAAATGGAGAGACCCTGGCTGGCACATGCAAATCCTGCCCTTCTTTCAGTGCTATCGATCGCAACTGGAAAGACCCTGGCTGGCATGTGCATATCCTGCTGTTATTTGGGGTGGTAGGTAGGGATGGCAACTAAAGAGTGGAGACCCTTGCTAGGAACGGATGGCAGGCACATGTTTGGGTGAGGGTGTTGCTCATGTCTGACTGCTGGAAGAGCCCCCCATATTACAGTACCCTCTCTCTCTGTTGCAGACATCCATTGCCACACACTAATGGCCACTGTTTCTGCCTGACTGATGCCCACCACCCACCCGCATACCAGTGAGCTCGCTCTAATGGATAGTATTCTTCTTGTCCTGAAAGTTAAAAAAAAAAAGCTTACCAACCTGGCAGCAGTGGCACCACCTCCTGTGCCTGCCAGCTCTTGCTCCTCCTCCAAAACCGAAGGTCCAACAGCCGCAGCAGGAACCTCTTCCTTCATCACCAGCTCCACCACCTTGGCCTTCACCTAGGCCCAGTGTTTAATGGTCACCTTATTCATTTTTTTTAAAATCAAGCACACTCACCCAACAGTCACCCATCAACACTCTCCAACCAGCCAAACCAACAGTCAAACCAAAACCCAACACACAGTCCAACACAAACACAGCCAAAACACACCAAACACCCAGCCAGCCAGAACACACACACTCTCTCACCACACAGTTCCGCACGCACTCGAATTTCCAGTTTCCAGTTTCCGACGCGATCATGAGATCACGCAATACCTATTTCTGAATGGCCGAGCTGAACACCACCAAACTGAACGACCAAACCCGAACTCGGTGAGAGAACCGAATGACCAAACAGAACAGCCGGACCGAACTGAACCTAACCGAATGACCAAACCTGAACCGCGATCTGTTTGCACATCCCTACCAGATAGAAAGAGGTTGAGCTGGAGCTGTCAGGTAGAGAACTGTTATTGCCTGATGAGCAGATGATTGTTGGGGACCCTGCGGAACCACCATTCCCCTCTAGCCAGTTTTAATCACCAACATGACCTCAAGACTAAAAAGGTTCCCAACCCTCCATTAAAGTACATGAGACCTACATTCAGAAATGCTCATAAGTTGACAGTTCTACCACAAACATGCCTCTTAGATGCCACTTTTAGATGTGTGCAGCAAACATGCTGCATAAAATCAGGCTGTGTGTAAATTTTAGGGATGTGTGAACATCCCTGAGTTTGGATGTTCGGATATTCAGTCTGAAAATTTAGTTCAGGTTCATGGGTTCGGTGCTGTGGAGTTCGAATCCCCCCCAAATGTTCAGAAACTTTAACCATGTCAGAGGCTTGGGGAACTCCAGGGGGGCCCATGGGGGTATGGCAGGCCATCAGAGACACAGCAGCAGCAGCAAAGACCGGGAAGGCTTGGGGTTTGGCACCCTGGGTTGCCCGGGAAGGAAGGTTCGGTGCATGGCCCCCGGGGGTGCCCAAGGGGACATGGATGGCTGTGTGAGACCCAGAGGCAGCAGCAGCAGCAGCAGCATAGGCAGGGTGTTCCAGGCTGCCAGGCATTGGTGGAGCAGTGGCAGAGCCCCGAACAGGGCCAGGCATTGCAGGCTGGCATTGTACTTGACCTATCTCAAGAATCTTTACTGCAAATTGGGCAAGCCTTGCCTGGTGGTGAATCTTGTGTAAACCCATCCCCCGCCCACCAGCGCACTCATCCAAGCTATGCCTGTCTACAAGAGTTAGGAGCAAATGGCTGATTTGCAGTACCAGCAGCAGACATTGGATTTCCAGGGCACAGTAATTTCAGCTGGTATCCCTACTTGGCCAGGCATTTCAGGCTGGCTGGCATCGGTGGAGCAGCAGCAGAGGCCTGGCCAGGGCTCGGTGGCTGGCACCCCTACTTGGCCAGACATTGCAGGCTGGCTGGCATTGGTGGAGCATTGGCAGACAGTGAAGTGGAACAACAGCCCTCACTGCCTAGAACATAGGCCCCAGAACCCTGATGGTGGGTCCTGGAGCTGGAGTGGCTAGCTGTTTCTTGATGTGGTGGAATGATGGCTCCCTGTGAGTGGAATGATGCCCCCAGAACCCTGCCGGTGAGTCGTGGGACAATAGTGGCAGTTTCTGGATGATGTGGATGGACAGCCCTCCCTGCCTGGTATATAGGCCCCAGACTCCTGATGGTGTGTCCTGGGGCTGTAGTGGATGATTCTTGATGCTGTGGAATGACAGCTCTCCATGAGCAGAATGACAACCCCAGAACTGTGATGGTGGGTCCTGGTACTAGAGTGCCAGATTCTGAATGAAGTGGATGGACAGTCCTCACTGTTTGGAATGTAGGGCCCAGAACCCTAATGGTGGGTCCTAGGGCTGGAGTGACTGGCACCCCTATTTGGTCGGGCATTGCAAACTGCCAGGTATTGATGGCTGGCACCCCTGCTAGGTCAGGCATTGCAGGCTGGATGGCATTGAAGGAGCAGCAGCAGAGGTCTGGCCAGGGCTTGGTGGCTGACACCCTTGCTCGGCCAGGCGTTGCAAGTTGGCTGGCCTCGGTGGGGGATTCACAAACAATGAAGTGGATATTCATCCCTCCCTGCCTGGAACATAGGCCCAGAACCCTGATGGTGGGTCCTGGGGCTGGAGTGGAGTGTCTGGCACCCTTACTTGGTCGGGTGTTGCAGGCTGCCAGGCATTGGTGGAGCAGTCGCAGAGTCATGGCCAGGGCTTGGCGGTTGGCACCACTATTCGGCTGGGCTTTGCAGGCTTGCATCCTACTCTCTGGATCTCAAAAATCTCTTCTGCAAATTGGTTATGCCTTGCCCGGTGGTGAATCACATTGCCACCCAGTAGCAGACATTGGATTGCCGGGACACAGTACCCATTGCACAGCAGAGGCAGCAGAAGCGGACGTCGGATTGCCAGAGCACAGAACCTATGGCACAGAAAGCAGAGGTAGCATTGGAAGCAGCAGCAGACATTGTATTGCCTGGTAGCAGAACTCATGGCAGAGACAGAAGAGGCAGCATTGGCAGCAGCAGAAGATATTGGATTGCCTGGGCACAGAACCCGTGACACAGACAGCAGAGGCAGGATTGGCAGCAGTAGACATTGGATTGCTAGGGCATAGAACCTGTGGAACAGCAGAGAGGGAAACATCAGGATTTCCCTGTGTGAAGTACCATGGAGCCAGGACAGTAGGATTTGCCAGGGAAGAACTACCAAACAGCAGCAGATGGCAGCAGCAGGATTGCGTGGGCACATTTGGATTTCCCAGGGTAGATCACTCATTGACCAGCAAACAGAAGCAGCAGCAGCGGGATTACCAGGCCAGTGGGGCACATCACCCAGGGTTGCCAGGACAGGCAGACAGGCACCTTGGCATGAGAGGCAGGCAGGCTGCGGCAAGGCTTAAGCTTTGCCCACAGGATGGGAAGACAGACACTTTGGAATGAGCATGGCACCTGGGATATAAGGGAACCTTATCCCTTACTAAAAAAAGACTGGCAGACCAGGAGATGCAGAACGAAGCAGCTTTGTTAACATACCAGAGAGTAGCGCCAGTTTACCCGCTGGCTAACCAGTCTGAAATAGGCGACAGCTACCTACTTAACTGGAAGAACTACAAACAACGCCGGATTTTCACACTATTTTATTGCAATATTCGCCCATCCTCCCTGGTGGAGGGCTGTTATAAAGACATGCCTAAAGAGGAGAGGCTATGCCGGTTGTGCAAGGGCTCAGAGACTGATACCGTTAGCCACATTTTATTGCGTTGCCCGGTTCTGGATGGCCCTAGGCAATCATTAATGGGCCAATACATTAGTAGGGATGCAGACTCCGGGCGAGTGGTGAGGAAGCTGCTGCATTGTGCAGATACCGACATGACAAGAGCAGTCTCAAAGTTCTGCCTGCTCTTTGTACTTTGGAGGGAAGCCCGGCTGGGACAGAAGGATAATGCCCCCACCGGGTATACCCGTACATCTGTTGGGTTCGCTGAGCATTGAGAAATAGAGCCTCCCAAGGTCGTATAGCCAAAGTTTTGTCATCGCTAGTACTTGCAAGCTTCCCTGATCCCGTGAACATATATAACGTGCTCTCCCAATTAGAGGAAACTAGACCACTCTAAGCCCCTACTGTAGAGGAGTCGGGCACCCTTTATAGGGTATTATTTGGGTTGTTCTAGATCGTTGATGTAGCATAATAGTATCTGTAGCTTTGCCGGCATAGACTGCAAGGCCGGTTTTTGTTTACTCCCTGTCCGTGGTATCCAGCTGGCTACACAAGTTCCTGTCTGTTTCTGATGTATTAGCAATCTATGTATTTATGTTTTTATTTTGTGCACACATTTTATTTCATAAGTTGGCGGCATGACCCTGGTTAGCCGCATGAATAATTAAACTTGAACTTGACGTGGAATGAGCATGGGAAGGCAGACTGAGGCAGGGTTTTGGGGGGGCAAACCCATTCAGAAGGCAACCTGGTTTTCCCTCCCCCCTTCAGGCTGCGCGGGTGGAAGGGGTGCCGGAGCTCACCTCCCCCCACCCACCCTTCCCAGCCTGGTAAATTTTAAAATTTTTAATCCCCCCCCCCAGGAATTTACCTACCTGGTGGTGCTGGAGCTCTGGCCTCAAGTCTGGTGGCAGCAGGGGCGGCGGTTGCGGCAGCGAGTCCAGTGGTGGTGGTGGTGTTCCAGAGCACTTCTGGGTATACCTGGAAGGCCTAGCAGAGGCCTGAAGCACCCCAGAGCACTGCCGCTTCTGGACCCGACGCCACTGCTGTTGTGCTCGGGGCCGGAGGCCTGGTACCTCCAGGTAGATGTGGAGGCAGCAGTGGTGGTGGGTTCAACTCTGGTGGTGCTCCGGAGCACTTCAGGCATCTGATAGGCCTTCTGGGTGACCTGACAGGCCTAGTAGAGGCCTGAAGCATTCTGGAGCTCTTTCGCCGTCAGACCCGCCACCACTGCTGCTGTTCCGCCACCGCCAGACCGAAGGCTGGTGCCCCGGCACCACCAGGTAGATAAATTCCTGGGGAGGGTTTTTTTTAAAAAAAAAAAAATTTACCAGGCTGGGAAGGGAGGTGAGCTCCGGCGCCCCTTCCACCCACACAGCCTGAAGGGGGAGAGGGAAAACTGGGTCACCTCCTGAATGGGTTTGGCCCCCCCAAACCTGTTCAGACCAAACAGCCCAAACATGAATGGTTATGGGAGGGCGAACCCCGAATGGGCCAAGCACCTTACCCCCCCCCCCCAGTGTTTGCACATCCCTAGAACACAGGGAGGGGTAAAAAATAAAAATAACACCTAAATCTACCTAATTTAATCTAAATAAATGAAACTATGGAGTAAATGTGTGGAAATGGGTGAAATAGGAGGAGGACGGCAATGGATTAGGAACACAAACTGCTGGGAGAGGGAGACTTCTGAAAACGCCTGCTGACAGGATCAGTGGCTAGCTCAGAAGGAATTGGAAGGGGGGAGGGCAATTACCTTTGTTACTTGCTGCGTCCACCTTGCCACAAGCCCCATTGGCTTTGTGCAGTCTAGCCCCATGCCAATCGCAGATTGCAAAGCCAGTGGTCTGAGGAAAAGAGGGAGGTTATTGGACAGGCTGGCTGCTACTACAAGCCTCTCCACCCCTGGCACCAGGAAGTCTGCTCTTCAGCTGCCACCCCCTCCCTGGGCCTGCCAGTCAGGTTTTTTCCCACCCAAATGTGCCCAAACTCATCTGAATGCGCCTGAACTGTTTGGGGCTTCAGGCATTCGGTTCGGGCATCCGAAGTGGCTGAGTTTGGGCTGAACTCCGAATGTCCGAACTGCATTCACACATTCCTAGTAAATATGCCGCATGTGGAATTTAGACTTGACATTTTGCACATTAAAGTCAGTCACATATTATTTTAAAGAAGTGAATTAAATACCTTGACATTGAGGAACCATTGTGTACATCTGGAAGCATCCAGAGTCACAGCTATTAGCACTCTCTTCTTGCTCAGTTCATATATCCTGATGACATTCACAAAATCTTTTAATCTGACTTTTAAAGGCTATTTGCATTTTTAAGCTTAAACTGTAAAACAAAACCATACAGTATTTTCTTGCAATTAGAGATCTAGCAACAATGTACCCTGGAACAAAAATGTTCCTCCTTGAAGTACAAGAAAAGTAGACTGTCAAGGAAGTACAGCTGCCTGATCAATGTGTGTTATGTGTCCCTTTATGCCTGAACCAGAAAGAATGCACATTTATTATAGCTCCGAATTGCAGAGGTAAATTCTTTAACTCAAACTGAAGTAACATATGCTTTAGTTCTGAAGATCTCCAATTCAATACATGCTGTTGACAGACAGCAGACACTACATCCGTTCCTTCATTTTGCAGTTAATTAATTATGATAGAGGTTTTAAAATCAACTGTCAATCCCCAAAATGCCTTTGTGGTTCACCTGGATCTTATGGAGATGGTCACATTCTATCATGTACTTGTGAGGTGGCTAGACAAGCAGAAGAGGTGGTAATCTTCAATCTTAGCACCAAGGTCATCTCTGAGTGGAGGGGAAGGGCTGGGGTTGTGACTATAAGTATATGTGAGGATGTAGCACATCTATTCATTAACGTCATCCATTGGCCCCACACTCTCTCCCAGAGATGGTCACCCCATATCAAGTGTTCTGGGGATGGAAGTCTACTTTGCTATAGCTGTGACTGGCTGCGCAGATCAGCTATAGATTATTCACTATGGTCACATGGATAATAAGTAGTCTGTAGGCAACCTGCTGAGAACCACTGTGTTATGAAACTTTGGTAAGGAGTTGTATGAGAAGGAGAAGTATTGGTTTTTTGGCATCATCTTGCTTGGATATGCACAGGTTATTTTCTTTAGATGCCTTCTGTCCCCCTCCCTGCAGTGTGTCTAAAAGAAGTCCCCACGACTTATAGCTGTATTCGGGGGACTAGCGGAGCACCGCACCATTTTTTCTCTCATGGGTGCTACTCCAGGATTGGGTTATTTCAGTGTAGCAAGGATTTAAGATATTTTTAGATTAGCTTCAGCTTTTCACACCATATTCGTAAAAGTGTTGTGCTCTAATAAGTAGGACAGCTTTTTGCATTTAGCCCTGCAATATTCCAGGTGCTGCTTTTGCCACTTGACAGACTCCAGTAAAACTAAATGAATATCCTATTTGATGAATGAATAGCTTCCATTAAAAAGAAAGTAAAGGGCAGCTCAGATGAGCAAAAAGCATTCATATGACCGTCAGACATCTGATGAGACATACAATACCTGGTGTAGTTAGACCATCTGTGAAGGCTCACTAAGGACAGCAGAACCTTAATTCTAAGAGTAAGTAGAAAAAGTTGCTTTATTGCTGGTTGTGGATTGTAAGCAGGGCTGGATCCAAATAAATGCTGACTGTGGAACTGCACCAGGTCTGATTGTGTTGGGGTGCCCTGCACAAATCCCCCCATACATGGGGTCCATGGGTGAACCTGAAGTACCAACATGAGTGTGAGAAGACCTCCTGTAACATATGGACACACACAGACTCAAATGGCTTATGGAGGGCCCAGAGTGACTCCAGAGGGGATCCCTAACAAATGGGAGCCCATGAATAAAATTGAAATAACATCGCGTAACACATTTAATCAATCAATCAATCAATTTTGATTTTTATCAAGTCTCCTGTAGTCTCAGGGCAATTTATAAACATACAAAAATATAAAAACCAATACAAATGAACCATATACAATTCCAATTAAAATCACTTCCACCCTCACCCCCCATACCATATCTGCGCCCACGAAAAACTCAGCCACATAAATATGGGTGCATAAGGCTTGCAATTCAGGGAACCTCAGCAGCTGAAAGGGATGTTGTGTTTCTCTGAATATCAACTTTAATTATGGTAATTTTCCTTTTTCTAATTTAATACTTTCCTCTCCTGCTTCCATTTCAGTTTCCATTGATGGTGTCACCATCCTGCCTGTCTCATACACACATAGCCTGGGGTTCATCTCTGGCCCTTTTTACATGGGCAGCGGTGGGTGGGGGGATGGGTGTGCTGCTGAAGTGGGTGGAGGTGGGTGGGTGCCCTTTCCCATGAACACACACCCAACTCCACCCATGGATCCTCCTCAGTTTTGTCGGATGGCTCCATGGGTGGGTGATGGGTGGAGATGGGTGTGTGTTAGTAGCACACACACACACACACACACACATTGCCCATGCTGTTTGTACGAACGAAAACTCATCCCCACACCCACTGCCATGGCGTGTACACGGATGCCCCCCCCTGCATCACACACCTGCCCAAACACGGGGGGGGGGGATCCATGTTTAAATGGCCTTTGACTCCTCCCTCTCCTTTAAATCTCAGATCCAGTCTGTTGCTAAGGTCTGTTATTTCTCTCTGAATAATATTACTAAAATCTATTTGTTTCTTACTGTTTCCACTGCCAAAAATCTAGACTTGCTCTAGTCATCTCTTGCCTTGACTACTGCAACCTCCTTCTTACTGGCATTCCCAGCTCTCATCTTGCCCCTTTGATTTCAGTTGAACACTCTGCTGCCAAAGTCATCCACCTTGCCTGTAGCTTTGATTATGTTTGACCCCTTCTCACCTTTCTCCATTGGCTCCCACTACCAGAACACTTTCAGTACCAGATCGTGTTTAACTTTAACGCTCTTCATTGCCTTGCTCCTCTCTATCTTTCCCCAGTTGGTTCCCACTACATATATTCCCACCCAAGAGCTTTGTTCCTCCTCTTCCACCACCCCCTCATAACCCAGTGCCCCTTGTACTTGTACATATGTCTTCATAGTTCATCCCTTCTCCCAAGCACCCCAACCACACCATGCCTAGAACTCCCTTCCTGAATGCATTCAATCAGCTCCCTCCCTCCCAAACTTCAAATTCCTCCTCAAAACCTATTTCTTGAACCAGGTTTTCCCTAGCTAGTAGCTGCTCACTCCCCCAATATGGTCACTAATGCTGGCCTCTCGCTCAGTATCCCTTCTCCCTTTAACTAAGCTAAGCATGTGCACCTCTGACATCGCAACTTCATGAATGTACCCATCTCTCCCTATGTTCCCTTCTCCTGTGTCTCCCTAGGGCTGGACTGGAACAACTGTTCCATTTTTGTGGGCATTTATGAGAAAACAGAAAAGTTGTCTTTGATTTTGGCCTGAATTCTGATTACAATCAGAATGCAAGATGAAATAAAATAATAAAAAGACCATTTTGTGCATGTGCAAATGGATTTAAATAAATGAATAAATAAATAAATAAATAAATACAAAATTATTTTGTTAGGACTGAACAAAACACCCAGTTTCTAGCAAAATTGGAACTGAGTGAAGTTCTGATTTCCAATGACAGCCAGTCCTTCTGTTCCCTCAGTTGACTTTTCTAGTCTGTTAGCCCCTTGGAGTAGGGACCTGTCTCTAACCGTGATTGTACAGTACAAGGTACATTTCTGATAATAATAATAAGAATAAGAATAATAAGTAGTAGTAGTAGTAGTAGTATGCCAATGTGTATCCATAACATTTTCCTATTTTAGGACCGGAGGGCTCCACTTAATTTCACACACAGCTCCAGTTTCCCCAGACCAAGCACTGGTCATAAGAGAGAGGTAGAAAATTAAGAAAACATATCTACAGAATGAATATAAAAGCCATGGAAATGTATAGCATCCATGCTTAAGTCCTTTTCTTGATGGGTTTGGGCCATCAAGAGACTTTAAACTGTTCTAAGTAGGCAACAAAATTATCCCAGTTTTGTGGTAATCTTTGTCAGCCATCTCTTGACACCACTCTGTCACCTCTCATTGGATACAAAAGCAGAAATCTAAGGGTAAAAACCGATTTGACATTGGGCTGCTGTGGCACCACACCCCACCTGCAAGTGCAAACCCACTTTTCACCAGACCTCACCTGCTTGTTTGTGCAGGCACCACCAGATGTTGGCCTGGGACTGCATTGGACCATGTCAGCAGCTACCCTGGGTTCTCATCCCTGAACTATGTCCAGATCACAGCCTGGGCTAAGGTCTGACTGATCAGACCAAAGGGGGCCACAGTGGTCTATCACATCTGCTGTGGTCTGGCAGACATGGCCTGGATCGGGTCTGCCACGGCGGGCCACCATGACTGGATGTCATTGGCTATCATGGTTGCCTGCCATAGTGGCAGTTGAGGTGCTGGGTGGACACAGCATGGGGGCAGGGTTGATTGGCTTCATGTTTGTGTAGCTCCCTCCCATACCCAGCAGCCCAACCCCAGTCACATTTATTGTGCAGCCCAACCTGATCCAGACCCTGTCTGGCACAGCTTCTCGACTCGGCCCAGATTGGGGTACAGCCATCATCTCTGTTTCCAACATAAAACACATCATCAGTTGAAATACTCCAGCATCTCAACAAACATGGAAATAAAAAAGGTGACATAGGCTGTTTTTACACATGCACAATTATTTCAAAGTAGGTGTAAGTCTGGATTTGTCATTTGTGAGTTGTCATTCAGGGATAACTNGTAGTGAATAAGCATCTACACAAAAACTATTCCACTTATTTAAGCCTGGAGTAAATATTTCCTAAAAAAATAGGTCGCATAACTCTGGATTACAAAAAGAATCTGGATTCATGTACTCCAGAATATCTGCACACAAGAGCACTTAAATCCAGACTTAGAGATATTTACTATGGACTTATGATCGTGTAAAAACAGCCATGGAGAAGTAAGGATGTAACCCAATATTCTTAGGGCAGTTTGTTGTTCTCTTAGAATGGTAAAGATAATAACAGCAATGTATTTCATGCTTAATATTTTGAAGAGCTCAAACATCCAAAAATCCAGCTCTAGATGCTCACTGCTTCTGAAAATAAGGCCTATGCTTTACGTGGGGCTGCCCTTGATGACTACTCAGAAACTGCAACTGCTGCAGAATGTGGTGGCTCGCCTTCTTTGCGGGGCGGGATGCTGGAAGCACATTACACCGGTGCTCCAAAGTCTACACTGGCACAATTCGAGGTGCTGTTTTTGACCTTTAAATCCCTAAATGGTCTGGACCGCAGATATCTGAAGGACTGCTGTCCTTCCATGTCCCAATGTGACCCCTTCAATTGTCCTGGAGGCCTTCCATGTGGGTACCACTTGTTAGTCTTGTTCATATGACAAGGACTTGCAGGGAAGCATTCTTGGTTGCTGCCCCAGTGCTAAGGAACTCCCTTCCCCTCGAGGTTCATTTCAGGCTGAGTCTAATCATCTTCCAGAGGCAGTTTAAGACTTTTCTATTTGGAAAGGCATTTGGCGGGCAGGGATAAGGAGGGTTGATACGTTTTTGGTAGGGGTATGAGGGAGGTTGGCTATGGGGAATGGAGAAGTGGTACTGGGTGGGAGCTGTGAGGGAGTTGGGGTGGGATTGGGGTTTTGAGGTTATGTTTGTATTTTAATATTTATCTTTTACATGTGTTTATATATGATTTTATATGTTTTATTTTATAAGCCGTCCTGAGTATTTTTGAGGGAAGGGCGGCATAAAAATCTAAAATAATAATAATAATAATAATAATAATAATAATAATAATAATAATAATAATAATAATAATAATAATAAAAATAAATAAATAAATAAATTAAAGACCTTAGGGGGGAAATTATTTCTTTTATTTTTGTTTCTTATACAGCACTTTCAGTGTTCACATTACGTTACAGTTTTTATCTAGGTCACCCTCACAACAACCCTGCAAGGCAGGCCATTATGATTCCATTTTTACAGATAGGAAAGCACAACTGGGAGAGTAGAATAAGGGAACAGCAACAAGGCTACCCAGTGAATTTATTTATTTATTTATTTATTTATTTCAACATTTATATACCCCCCTCCTACCCAATGGCAGCCCAGGGTGGTGAACAACATATAATAAAAACATAATACAAAAATATAAAATACAATATAATATAAAGTCTCAATTAAAAACAAAGACAACAGAGGCCTGAATAAATAAATAATTGCTTACCCCCAAAAGAAAAATGCCCACACAATACCCATCCCTCTCACCAAATGTCTGGCAAAACAGACAGATTTTACATTGTTTACGAAAGGAGGGGCGGTCTGGAGAGAGGCAAATCTCCACCGGGAGGGAATTCCATAGCCACAACGTGAGTACTGAAAACACCCTCTCAAAAGTTGCCCTCCAGGAAATCCGGGGGATCTGCAAGAGGGTGCCCCTGGCCAACCTCAGGGGCTGATCCAGGACACGAGGGATGAGGCACTCCCGCAGGTAAGTGGGGCCCAGTATAGTGCTTTAAAGTTAATAAACAACACCTTGAATCAGATCCAGAAGACTACAGGCAGCCAGTGCAGAGAATGGTGCACAGGTGAACGGATCAAAGGTGTTATGTTTTCCTGGTAGCCTGTCCCTGCCAGGAGACGAGCTGTCACATTCTGTACCATCTGCAGTCTCAGGGTTGTTACCAAGGGTAGCCCCACATAGAGTGTGTTGCAGAAGTCCCATTTTGATGCATGGATGATGGTGGCAAGATCAGAGCCCGAGAAGTATGGCCAGAGACATCATACCAGGTGTAATTTACCAAACACACTCCTCACCAGAGGTGAGGGTGAGATGACAGTAGTGTTGAGGGTGAGATCCCCACATGGCCCTGTGGCAGGCAATTGCTACCACCACCACACTGTGGAATAAGTGTGCGGAACTGCCCACATTGTGCAGGCTCAGGCTCACTTACTGCTTCACTGTTTACGGAGTCCAGGAGGGTGCAAGCTCCTCCTCCCTGGCTGATAGCTGATGGGGAAGGGGAGCCTTGGGACAATACGTGCCTTTTTCGCAGGCCCCTCTTCCCCATGATCAGCTGTCATCAGGGGAGAGGGGCACCTGGGAAGAACACAGGCTTCCCTCCCTTCCAGTTCACCAGACAAACAGCTGATCAGGGCAAGGGGGTGCCCAGAGGAGCATGCGCCTGCCTCTCTCCTCACTTGACAAACAGCTGATTGGGGGGAGGGTCCCAGAAGAGTACCCATGCATGCTCCTCTGGGCTCCCCTCCCCCAATCAGCTGTTTTTTGGGGGGAAAGGGGCACACACACTCCTCTTGACTTCCCCTCTCCCTAGTCATCCTAACTGAACTGAGAGCCTGCTGCAGTCATGACATGACTGTGTGCAATGGATGCCAGTGCTGCCACAGACCTTGCTGCACAGTGGGAAGAAGGGTCCCAGCCACACAGGTTGCCCCCCTTCCCAGGCAGCCTTACGCCATGTGGGGTAAGGCTGTTCTGCAAGGCAGCCTCAGAATTTTTTTGAGGACACATCATGTAGATGGCAGCTGTTCACCCTGCTGTGGGGCAGGGGGAACATCTGTCTGCCACCGACCACATGATGCAGTGCATCATATGGCCCTGCTGCCCAGAGAAGGGTAAGACTACCCAAGACGTGGTAACATTCCCTCACTGTCTCATGTAGCCTTACCCTATGACTAAACCAGGTGTTGATGCTTGATCTCCAAAGGTTCAGGTCTATCACTTCATCTACAAGGCATCAGCCACTTCTCGTGTTGGGCAGTTAGAAAACAGCCCACTAAAGCACAATGAAACTTTTCAGAATATCATTTCCAGATGGAACTGTCAAGAAAGTCAGAAAACAATTGCCAAACAGTAATTCTTTATTATGATGCTCCAATTATTATTCAAACCTTGCACAAGATGGGAGGAAATTGATATTTAAGGGTTGGGACCATATGTCTCTTGTATACAGCATCCCACTCAGCACAGTTCCCCACTGTGCTGGGACACTTGTTCGTTCAGTACTCACATCTAGTGAAGATTGCCCTATATGGATCATCAGTATCTTTTCCAGAAGGTACTCTTTGAAGATCTCCCTTGTAGGTACTCAGCAAGTCTTACTCTTATCAGTTTGTAAGAACCAGAATGATCACAGCTGGAAGCGTTTTGGCTACATAAGCACTCTGTTCTGCTATGTAGTTAAACATGATTTACAACAATCAGCCTGAAACCATACTAAATTCTGAGATTTTCTATCGATTAAAAGAGCAAATCTCATCTCAGTTGTGCACTGCTAGCAGGTCATTCCTGGGGTTAAGAAATGAAATTAAAAGAAGCTTGATTAATAAGGAGGGTGTGAGCTACTAGAATCTTTTCTCTTTCTTTCCTTCTTTCCGCCTTCTACAACTTTGTGGGGTAATAACTAGAGATAACCTCCAACATCCTGGCTTCAAATACACAAACTAATAAAAGGCCTAATAGTCTTGTCACAACAAGGCCCCAAATACAGACACAAGAAAGAAGACAAACTTGCTGCCAAAACACTTATCTCAGATACAAATGGTCTTGACAGGAAAGAAAAAGAATTAAAAGGTGGGGAAAGGGTGGGGGGGGGGAGGAAAGGGAAGGGGAAAAAATAAAAATAAATTTTAAAAAGGGATAGGGAGCAGTTCAAGTGACCCAGGGTTGCCACTGGGTCAACTGGACAACAATGCACACTATATTTCATGGAATAATGCTCCAAATGTTCCCTGACTGAGGCTCAAAATATGGTGATATAACTTGCGGAGCTTCAAACTCAGCAACCCTGGGGCTTGACTTGTTTACGATGAGGCATTCAGACAGCAGGCCACAATCAACCCAGGCATAAGATAGGATGCATGTGGATGCACTGGATTTAATGGCTTGAGTGCATTAGTAATGCCAAGGTGGTGCCCACTGCCCAGGTTGGATAGTAGCCATATACTGTTGAAAGGGAGTGGGGAAGTTATGTTCATGAGGTGTGCCCAGCCAAAAGGCAGAGGGATTGTGTGGGTCTAGTGGTGTACTAGGATTTAACAGCAGTAGGCGATGCTTTTGCTCCTCATGCAGATTCTGGCACATTTGAACCCAGTGCTCAAGAGCACACACTCTCTTCAGTTGTAACAAGTTTATGCAGTATGGAAGCATGAACAGGACATGCTGATTGGGACCCCCTCCCCCATATCAGCCATTGGAGAAAACCAGGGGAAGGGCCTGAACTTCAGTTTGGCATGAAGAATTAAGGTGAGTGCTGAGATACTTCCCTGTCTGGATGACAGCAGAATATATAATTTAGGATTTAAGGGAGGGTGTCCGGATATCAGGAGAGCGGGAACTATATCATAGGAGGGCCTCCAATCTTAAGTGAGTTGTTGGCAATGAACACATTGTGTGAGCTAAACTCAGCAGTAGCCACCAAAGTCTCTGCTCTCACATACATAAGCAGGTTAGTCAGCAGGCTGCTCCTGAACAAGGTTTCTTCCTACAGAAGATGGTAAAGAGTTGGTTCAGGGAGCAGAGCAGAATGGAGGATAACTGGGGTCACAATCACGCCTCAATTACTGCTTGTATCTACAACTGTCTGGGAGTTGATCATGGACCATGTGGCCAACCTCGTGTGTGCATCACAGAGACCTGGATGGATGCTGAGTCGGGGCCTATATTGACTGACCTTGTTCCGGCCGGGTACTCCGTGCAGCATCAGCCACAGTCAGAGGGGCCAGAGATGGTGTAGCTATTGTTTTTAGGGATTCATGGTCCATTAGGAGGTATCCAGTGCAGCTTATGTCGGGTATTGAGTGTCTCCATCTTGTGACTGATGTGGCAGGAGACAGATTAGGGGTGTTGCTAGTATACCATGCACCTACCTGTATGACAGCATCCCTGCATGCTCTAGCAGAGCTGGGGTTGGAGGTCGTGTTGCAGTCTCCAAAGACATTAGTCTTGGGGGACTTCAATATCCACACCAATGCCAGTCCTGGAGTTCATGGCCACCATGGAAACCATGGGAATGTCTCAAGTAGGCATCGGTCCAATGCATGATGAAGGACATACCCTGGACCTGATTTTTTGCACTGGCCTTGAGGCAGGAATCCACTTGTGAGGGAGGTGTCAGCAGTTCCCTTTTCATGGATGGATCATTACCTCCTATGTGCCTGTCTCACAGGATATGTCTGCCCCTGGAGAGGTGCAGAACCAGTTCAGTTAGTCTGTCCCCGGAGACTAATGGAACCAGAAAGGTTCTGGAATGCTCTGGGGGAATTACCCTCTGATCTCTATGGCGGATCACTCAATGACCTGGTCATGTTTTGGAACACCTTGCTGATGGAGGTCATTGACCACATGGCTCCTAGGTGTCTTCTCCCTGCACATCAGCACCACAGTTTCCCTTGGTTTACTGACAGCGATAAAATGACCATACTTGTTGAGGCAAAGGATGCAGGGATATCTAAAGCGATTGCCTGCTTCTTAATTTTAGTAGAACAGTCTAAAGCTCAAGGGAATCAGATTATTTGTTAGACCCCCTAGGGAGCCTTTCTGTCTCCTTCTTTGCCTTATTCCTTGGAGGTACGTTTTAGTTGCCTGGCTGATTTTTTTATTCCCTTGTTGCATTAATTAATTTAAGTAGGGGGGGTTTATCGACCCCTATGGCTTTATGTTTTAATTCTTTTATATGCTTTGTGTTGTATGTTAATTGGTATAACTTTTTTGCTGGAAACAATAAAGTAAAGTTTATGCTACTGAGGACCTGCAGTAGCTGAAGTGAGAAGGGTGGCATTTGGAGTGTCGGTAGCACCACTCTCGTGATGAAGTCAACTGATTGCAACATAGTGCCAGTTTGCATGCCTATGCCGTGGCTGTGCGGGCAGCAAACAAGGAGTTCTTTGCTACCCTCATAGTATCCAAGAAGTCTTGTCCAGCAGAGCTTTTCTGGATGGTGAGGGGGCTGGTCAGTCCAGCCTCCCTCCGCCTGGAACTGGAATATTCCAATACTCACTGTGACATGTTTGTTGATTACTTCATGGATAAAATCGCCCATGCACACCATGATTTTCACACAACACTTATTACGATAGGAAAACCAGAAGCAATGGAAGCCTGGCCTTGTCCGGTTTTGTGGGATCAATTTCAGGGGTATCGCACGCTTATGTAGTGGATGTTTTGGGGGCTGTCAGAGCAACCTCTTGTGAACTGGACCCGTGTCCGTCATGGCTGGTGAAGGCCAGCCAGGAGATTCTGGGGCTGCTGCTGGCAGGGGTGGTAAATGCCTGCATGCAGGAGAGCAGAGTGCCGAGCAGCCTCAAGGAGGCAGTGGTGCGGCCTCTGCTCAAAAAGCCATCTCTCAATGTTAACTCCATTGCCAGTTATTGGCCTGTCTCTTCCCTTTTTAGGGAAGGTTATTGAACAGGTAGTGGTTCAGCAGCTTCAGGGGCATCTAGACTGCATCAGATTTCTGGACCCCTCACAGTCCAGCTTTCACCCAGGCTATGGCACTTAGCGATGTGCAAACACGGTTTGGATGTTCGGAGTTCAGACCGACTCAGACTGTTTGGACATCCAAACTGAACATCCGAACCAAACTTGAAAAAGGCCGAACAGTTCGGTCATGTTTGGGTGAGTTCGGGGGTGGGAAAAATGTGACTTTGGGTGGGAAAAAACGTGACTGGAAGGGAGAGGCAGCTGAGGAGCAGACTTCCTGGCACCAGCGGTGGAGACCAGGGGTTGTTTCAGGGTCAAATTATACCGATAACCAAAAAAATCTTTGAATTCGGTATCAGTATTGGTATCGATAGCACTATTTTAGAATGTTCAGCCAAGTTCGGCCGAACCGAACTCCGCCGAACCGAACAACCAAACCCGAACTTGGGTTTTGAACCGAACGACTGAATGTCCAAATATCCGAACCGCATTCTGTTTGCACATCCCTAATGGCACTGAGATTGTGCTTGTGACTTTGGTTGACGATCTCCACCATGAATTGAACCAGGATCATTCAACCCTGTTGATATTGTTAGATCTGTGAGCTGCTTTTGACACTGTTAACCATGAGATGTTGGTGACTCACCTGCACTGAGGTGTGTGGGACTGTTCTTGAATGAATCCGCTTTTTCCTGGCTGGAAGAACTCAGCAAGTGGTGCTCAGGGATTATTTTTCAGTACCCCAGGACCTCTCGCATGGAGTCCCACAAAGTTCCATTCTGTCCCCTCTCCTGTTCGGTCTTAGTGCTTACCTAGTGTCTGGTGTCTGTGGAGCACTGGATGAGACCGAGCTGACTGGAGTTGAATCCTGACAAGACAGAGGTGATGCTGGTGGGGAAGGTAGTGGGTGTGGCATCTCCCATCATTGATTTGGTTCACCCCCTTCTGGTTCCCCAGGTTTGTAGTCTGGGAGTGCTGCTCGACTCCCAGCTCTGCCTGGATGTCCAGATGGGAGCAGTGGCAAGAAGTGCATTTCGCCAATTACATCTGGTGTGGCAGCTTCAGCTGTATGTCTCAACTCCTACCTGGTCACTATCATCCATGCTTTAATTACTTCAAGATTTGACTATTGTAACATGGTCTATGTGGGGCTACCCGTGGTGATAGTTTGGAGACTGCAGCTAGTGCAGAATGCGGAGACCTGTCTCCTTATGGGGACAGGCTGCCGGGTGCATATTATACCGGTGTTTTGTTCTCTGCACTGGCTGCCTATAGTCTTCCAGGCTTGATTCAAGGTGTTGGTGCTGACCTCTAAAGCCCTACACAGCCTGGGCCCTACTTATCTGCAGGACTGCCTCACTCCCCGGGCTCTGGATTGGCCCCTGTGGTCCGTGAGGGAGCCTTCCTTGAGGTCCCCTGGGTTTCCTGGTGGGACACAATGGGGAGTGCGTTCTTAATGACCGTGCCAAGGCTGTGTTACTCCCTCCCAGAAGAGGCCCAGGTGGCCCTGGACCTTTCCTCCTTTAGACGATTTTGTAAGACCTGGCTTTTCCATCTGGCTTTTGGCGAGGGGGATGGGTAGAGTGGAGGGGTTGAGGGTTAGGGTGGGAGGTTTTTTTGTTTCTATTCCTTGGTTTCTGTATTTTGTTTTGTTTTTTGTTTGATTTTTTGATTCTCCTCTTCTGAGATTAAATATTTTTATTAATTTGTTAATTGTTTTAATTGTTTTTATGTGTATTTAAAATTGTGAACTGCCCCAAGCTGTTTTTTTCAGGAGGATCAGGATATTAAATTGTATAAATAAATAAATAAATAAATAAATAAATAAATAAAAGTTTGTCGTAACAGCAATGAGGTAACCTTCTTTGTAACAACCATTTATTTGGCGTTGTTTGGTGCATTTTGAAAAAGTGGGTGGGAAGGGGAACCCCCATCTGGGTGAGCTCCAGTGGCAGGAATACACATCCCCATGTCCTCACCTGGCTGGGGAGGGGGGCATGGAATGACACATGCCTGGCCAGCTCTACCCCCACACTGTGACCAGCGCCTCGCGCCACCCCCAACATAATGAGCAGCCATGGCTGGCTACCATGGGGACGCCTGATGCTGGGTTGGGTGACCACAAAAACAGATGTGCTCATTTGGTTCACCCAGCTCTGGCCCACCTGGGCAGCTTGCCGGGCCAGAACATGGGCCCGGTTCATTCCAGGTCCACATTTTCCATTTGGCTGCCAACCTTGCTGGGATTTGAACTAAGCTCATATCTGACAGGCCCGGAACAGATGGGTGTGGTTTGGCGTTGGCTAAGGCAGGCCAGAGTCACTCAGGTGGGCCAGTGTTATGCGTGTTAACACCCAGTGATAGGAAAACACATCTGCTGTGATGATGGATATTGGGGGCATTTAAATTGCATGTCAGGGGCATTTGGCATCAGCCTATGGACCCCAATGTCCTGTTCTAAAATCAGGATTGCATAAAAGCTTTTATGTGTGTTTACAAAGGTGATTGGCTGAGCTGTGAAATCTAACTCTGTCAGTCACCTTTGTAAACACACATAAACATTCAATCACACACCTTGGGGGATTCACACATAATCAAGGACAGGCCTGATTTGCATGCATGTCCCCTCTCTCTCTAGAGTCTAATGACCCATTTAAGCAGGTGTGAAAGTGCTCTTAGAAAGAGAGTGTGCTTGCTAGGTTGGTTCCAAAAATGTAGTCCAGATAATGTTGTTTGCTGGAACAAATACTATTGGTTAGAGTATGCAAGCTTTCAGCATGGATAAGGACCTCCCTAGGGGTGTGCAACTCATTTTTGTTATTATTATAAGAAAATGAAAATGTATGTTTTCTTTTCTGTTTATTATTATTATTATTATTATTATTATTATTATTATTATTATTATAACAAAACAAATTTTAGTTTTCAAAATAATGGGAAAACACTGAAAAAAAGTATTTCTGGATATATCTTTTTTCTTTCTTGTTCAGTTCTGATGAGATTGGGGAGATTGTATGCACAATGAAGGGCATTATGTGTACCAAATTTTGGAAAGATTGGATAAAGGAAACTGATTTTATAAGCTATTGAATTTGGTGATTTTAAGAAAAGCTCCATACACATTCCTGGACACAACTACTTTTTATTTAATTCAATTTGCATGAAACCTGTAAAGTTTATGTCACTTCCCACGATTACCAATCCTTCCAAATTTCAGAAAGATTGGACAAAAGGTCCTGATGTTATAAGACATTAACTTGGAAATGTATTTCTGAGAGTAACTTATTTATATTCCATTCTTTTTACAAGATATTTAGTAGGAAGGTATCCCACACCTTCCCTGTCACCTCTGCCAAATGACAGGAGGATTTGATAAAAAGCCCCAATTTTATAAGCAATTGAATTTATCCCATTGAAGACCATTATTCAGATAAATAGCAGTGCATGCAGTGCCAGTCAGAGGCAGGCACCTGGCATGGCAGGGGGAGGGAGGCTGTAGGAGGAAGGATGAGGAGAAACCCAACAGACTGACAGACACATTCACTGGCCAATTACTGCATGCTTCCTGCTTTACAGGACTAATAGGTGGTGGCTTCGAGGAAGGCATAGGGGGCGGCTCTGAGGCAGGCACAGAAGGGATATAACTGGGACTTTGGGAAGAGACCCCAGCAATCAGGAGACATGGGGTATTTTCAGATGTGACGAGATCACAGTGAACCACAGTGAATACCCACCTGTGGTCACTGTGCCCTGCACGTCTGTTCGGCGGCCGCCAGATGTTCATCACACTGAATACCCACATGGGGTCAATTTCAACCACGCTTCTCGGGCTCCCGGTGCAAGAATCCCCGGAAGCGTGGTGAAAGTGATTCCAGGTGGGCATCAATAAAAAGAATGTCTAGTCAGCTATCATGGCCCGGAATCCCCGGCGGAATTCCGGGCCATGGTGAACTCAGCCAGAGGCTGTGGCAGCATTGGCCTCGCCGCCCGCCCATCTCCCCAGAGGGCAGGAGGCAAGGCAGTGTAGAGGGGGCATGTTGCGCCGCATGTTGCGCCGCACGGCCCCACCCCCTCCCTGATTCCCCACCAGGATCCCCGGCATGTCTGTTTGCCGTGCCTGGGTGATCCTGGCAGGGAATCTCTGGGTTGTTTTTGGGATGGTGCGAAGCCGCCCCATCACATCTGAAAACACCCATGGTTTACACATCCAGGCTGGCCAGTTAGCATCACAATCACAGCCTGCAGCACTGTGACAGTGGGGGAGAGACATAGGGGTGGTTACAGCACAGAATGAGGATATTTTGTTGACATTTATGCTGGTCAATTGGCATCATAAACCGATCTTATACTACAGTGACACATAAGAGAATCCCTGGCATAGTCTCATTCTCTGCATATGCTGTGCAGGCTTATAAAATTGTGACCCTTTATCAAATCTTCCCAATATTTGGCAGAGATGATTCTGAAGGTGTGAAATACAGCCCTTCCAAATTTCATGTATATTGGTTGGACTACAAGATTGCTACATTCACACATACATTTATAACCGAAATGCTTATACAACCAGTACCCTTTATATAATCGTTCTGAAAGCTGGCATACGTAGTAATCATGGGAAGGGTATAAACTTGTAAAGTTTCATCCACATTAGATGGGAGACAAAGGCGTTACAGCCAGGAATGTATATGCAGATTTTTGCAAAATAAAATAATTCAACTGCTTATAAAATTGGATGCTTTTATCAACTTTCTAATATTTGTTACACATAACTCTGTCCATTGGAGGTATAATCTTTCCAAGTGTCATCCAAACATAATGAAAAATAATAAAGTTACAGCTGAAAATATTTTTTCCATTGAAATCAATGGAAATCTAAAACAAAAGCAAAAACAAAAACACAAATTTGATATTTACAAAAATGAAAACAAAAGATTTAAAGAACAAAAATTAAAAATTAAAATAATAATTACATGGGTCCCTGGTGCACACCTATTCATTTTTGTTATTTCAATATCAAAAATTAAATTATCATTTTTCGTTTTTATTACAATAACAAAAACAAAAATGATAATAACAAAATCAATAATGAAATTTCATTTTTCATAATCGGTGTCATTATTGGTATCAGTATCATTATCAGTATTGGTATCAGTATTGTACAACCCCCCACAACATTTTTTTGTTTTGTTTCCATTTTCGTCAGCGCATGTGTGTGGGGGGGTGGGCTATGATGAGGTGCAGTCTTCTTGCACTTTTACCACTGGTACTTCTACCACTCCCCCCACACACACAGAGCCCCCTGCACACACACATGGATGAAAATGGAAACAAAATTGAAAACAACATTTTTGATTTCGTACCATACTGATACCAATAACAACACCGATAATGAAAAAAGAAAATTCATTATTAATGAAAATGTATAACAACAGTTTTTAATAATGAAAATGAAAAATAACGACAATGGACCCTGGTGCACACCTCTACTAAGAAAGTTGAAGGAAGGTCCGGAAGAAGAGTAAAGGGCACCAACAGATGTTGGCATAATATATCATCTGAACAACTTTGACTCCATCTTTTGAGATACTTTTTCTTTTCTATTTTTTTCAGTAGCTCGATCTATTTGGGTAATTCCTTTAGATACCATGTACAGTACAGTGTCGGTAAATTGAATAATAGACATAGCAACAAACAATGCCAAGTTTCTTATAGAAAGTCTTGCCAATGCTGTCCATTGATTTGGTGAAAGCTGCTGTTTCAGCTACAGCATTTACAAGTCTGAAATTCTTCAGATATACAGGCAGCGACAGGGGCGGGGGGTGTCCTCAGAGGAATGGGATTAGAATGTTGCTGCTAAACTTTGCTTTCCCAGACTCTAATTCTGTATTATCCGTAGAATTTATAGTTGTTCTAATGGCTATATGAATGCTTAGCATTTTGAGCAAGCAAATGCTCTTCTTTTGAAACTGTATCGTACGCTCCCACTAAACTCTTTTTAAAAGTTAACACCCAAGATCAAAGACTAATTCAATTAATTCTAATCTCTAAAGCTACTAGATCTGGGTTTTTTTACATTATTATTATTATCATCATTTTGCTAGGTTTTTAATCCTCTATACAAGGATTTATGCAGTCACAAAATATCCCAAAATATAATAAACCCACTGTAAATTCCGATAAAATTTTATCAGGCACGAATCATGTATAAAGCTGTCAATTTGGCTTTTTTTTCTCTATAAGGAAGGAGAGGAACCTGAAACTGATGGAGGTATAAATTTTAGAGAGCTATGTGTTCTACTAGTAGTAAGCAGTTCAATCAGTGATGCATCTTTTCCTGATCAGAAATTATTCACAAACAGGACACAGTCCTCAAACGTATTACTTTAGATCAGTTCCAGTGAAATTAGGGGGACAATTCTAGAGTAAGTTGGTGGCAGGGTAGGGCACTAAGTTCCTGTGGGACCGTGCCCCTGGTTGACTGCGGTGAATCACTACAGGGTGCAACCCCTTAACACCCGCTGTGACAGAGTCAGAGGGGTTCAGCTAGTTTAAACCTATGGCAAAGAGTTAAAGCCACAGTCCCTTTAAGGAAACAAGTAGGACAGCCCATAAAGGGTTTGATAGGCAACAGCTGAGGGGAAGGAGAAAAGAAGTTAGCTGAGCCTTCAGAGAGGAGGCAGACAGCAAGCAGAGAGCTGCTGTGGGGTTCAGAGAGCTCCAGATACTGACTTCCTAGGAGCAGCAAAGCCAGAAGGGCTAGACGCAACTCAAGCCTCTAAAGGAGTGAGGCATAAACTGAGTTTGGTGACCAGAACCCACAGGGATCACAGCAACAGGAGGACAAGCTGAAATGATCCAGGTGGGAGAAAACTAGATTACAGACATCGGGAATGAGCCTTTTGAGAGTTTTGTTCAAACAGGAGACCTGGCCTTGCCAGGAGAAGCCCCCCTAAAAGCAGGATATTGAGGTGAGCTAGAAGGGAAGTTCCAGAGGCCCATTATAAATTGAAACACCCATCTTTATTAAAACTGAGTATGCTTTCAGGAACCTGGCTCAAGGACTCTGAGCATGCATTGAGTGTCATCAGGAAGGCTAGTTTCCCCAAAACTAGCGCAACAATGTTTCTCCCAGTCAGGAGAACCACCCTACCACACCCTGGGTAGCAATCATGGTGGAGACAAGCCTTGGTGCCTGTGAAAGGGCAATGAAACTAGATTAGATTTCAGGAAGAAGGTGGGAAAAAGAACAGGCGGCAGTAAACCTTTAATGTTGATCTGCATTTCCTGGTAAGCCCCTACCCCACTTTCAGGTGCTATAATAGCATGTGCTCTGGAGCTTTATAATTTGGTGCTTGGCTCTGGAAGAGAGCATAGGTGAACGCAGCTGGTGTAAACTGGGAGTTCTTTATGGTACTGAGCAGGTCCAAGGCAGAGGTCTTGAGTGTAGACCTAACACAAGGCTTAGGGCTGGTGTGGATGCTATCAAGAAACTCCCTCACAGCACAAAGGTGGGGAGCTAGTGAAAGACTTTCCTGGAGAAATGAGTTGAAAGTTCAAGCTAGGGCTCACCAACAAAGCACAGAGGTTAGTGCTTCCTTAAGATTATTGTGGGGCCTGTGTCATTTTCATGTTCTGGTATGAGTAATAAAATGCATTCAGGATCAAGAACTGTAGAGTGATATGGCTGACTGGGGTTGGGGAAAGGGGGAGGACTTCCTTACAACACTTTTTCTGACCAGGGACTCCATTGCAAAGTGGTTTGAGGACTGTACTTAGAGCTTGTGTGAATTTTTGATCCTCTTTGTCATAAAGGGGACACTAAGCTGCTTGGAACTGGAACACATAAAATTAGTTGCAGTTGCTGTTCCTGACCTGTGTTGGACATAATGATTTATGTGTTTTATATTGATCAGTTAGTTAATATTTATCAATTAATCCTTATAGCATCTGGGAATTCACACCCGTCGGAGCTGTTTCGGGTGGTACGGGGGCTGGTCAGTCCGACCTCCCTCCACCTGGATGGGGACTTGCCCCAGGCCCGCTGTGAGGAGTTTGTCAACTACTTCACAGACAAGATTGCTCGAATTCAGAGCGACTTTGACGCTGGATTAGGGGCAGTAGGGGGAGAGCGCGAGGTGATGGAGGCCCCTTCCGGTTCAGCTTTGTGGGGGGAGTTTCAGGAAGTGATGCCACTGATGCAGCAGATGTCTTGGGGTCTGTGAGGGCCACCTGTTGTGAACTTGATCCATGCCCGTCCTGGTTGGTGAAAGCCTCCA
>QEPC01015618.1:122095-138182 GCA_003113815.1 Sphenodon punctatus
GTGGGGACAGGTCTCTGGACACAGCCGTGTTGGTGAGGCCATGCAGAGAGCTGCACCCAGGCATCAGGGAGGGCAACACCAGAGGGGAACCCCGGTTATGCAGGCTGACTGGGGGGTGGGCCCCAGAGGGTGCCCGGGGCCACAGGCAGGGGCAGCAACACCCCGGGAAGCAGGTGACAACTCGGCAAGGCAGGCAAATCAGGGAGGGAGCAGCCAGTGGAGACAAGCCCCCCCAGACAGGGGCGGGAGCCCACACGGGGGGCAAGACACCGGGGGGCTGGGAGGAACACCGGGACTCACAGGCCACTGCTGGGGGCCACCGCAGGCCCTGGGGACTGGTGCCCCGCTCGGTGAACCAGGTGGGGCCAATGGATCAAGCCCCGGTGGTACCCCAACACGGACATGTGGTGGGCTATCAGGTAGTAGGCCTCGAAGGGGTCCTGCAGGGACAGTCCCAACTGCACATCCGTCCAGCACCACAGCCCCATCTGGGCCAACAGCTCAACCATGGAAGGCTCCGCCACACAGCAGGCAGCAGAAGGGGGCCAAGGAAGCTGTTCCAGCTCCAGCAGCCGGTGGTACACTGCCCCACATGTGCGCTGGTACCCACGTGCCCCGTGAACACAGGCAAAGTAGGACATGGCCAGGGAAGGGCCCCCCTCAGCAAGGCACAGCATGAAGGCACCCGCCTGCACACACTCAGCACAGACATGGTCTCAGCTCCCGACCAGGGCACATGAGTACACCACTTGTCCTGGAGGCGCCCATTGGGGAAGCGAATGAGCCCCAGGGTTTCCGCATGCAGCCAGCAATCACGAGCGCATGCCTCATAGCCAAAGTAGCAAAGTCAAGAGCTCAAGCTCACAAAGGCACCCGCACGACTGGCAGGGCTACCCAGGAGCAGCTGCATGGATGGGGTATGCCACAGGTCACACAGAGACATGGTCTCGTGGAAGGTCCAGATATGGGGGGCCCCATGGGGACCTGGAAGCGGGAACCTGGTGGATGGACAACCAGCCATGGTCCAGAGAGACAGGGAGAATAACACCAAGGACAGGGAGGCCCACATACCCTCACGGCCCGGGGGGGGGGAACCCGGTGGGTCCCAGGAACAGGACAACAGACCTCAGGCAGCAACAATGTTGCAGAATGGAGCGAGGCACAGCTTCATAACACAATAGCACACACAGTCCAGCTAATCGCACCTCCAAGGCCAAGTTGTAGCAAATGGGGGAGAGGGGGTGGTGGAGATGCCTGATGGAATGCAGCTGCTCAGGGAGCATGCAGACCCGCACGCCCGTGCAGGGGTGAGGCCCGGTGCACTGCCTGCAGGTGTACCCAATTGCATGCAATCAAACCCAGGCCCCCCACCCGGCTAAGGGCCCACCCCCTGCCCAGCCCTGCCATCAGAGGCCCTGTATAACAGTTCATCTCCCCCCTTGGGGCCCCACCACCATGCAGCGGGACAGGGCAGCTGACTATTGGATGCACCTCGTGGTCGCAGCCGAGTGGGTCCGCGACTACACAGAGCAACTGTGCCTCCTTACCGTGCAGGTGCACCTGGCCATCCAGCTGTAGGTTTCCCTGGCCTGGAGATCTGCAAGGGCCTGCAGGACACACCATGGGCACAGGAGAGCCCGTGCTCGCCTTAGGGCACAGAGGATCTCCGGGGCAGATTGGCAGGCTGTGAGCTGAAGCTGGAGCCGGACCTGGCCCGCAGCACTCTGAGAGGCTGCCAGATGCCTACTGTGGGCAAGAGAGATCATGCGCCAGGCATCCCTGCTCACTATGCCCATTGACAGACACCTATGGGTCACAGAGTGCCCACAGATGTGGTGGGCTAGGGCACTGAACCAGTGGGAAGAGCCAGCCTGGAGGGCCCACTTCAGGATGGACAAGCTCACCCTGCTCTGCCTAGCGGAGCTCCTTACACCCTGGCTGGAGCATCAGCACACCTCCATGTGGACCTCCATCCCCATGGTCCAGCAAGTGGCAATAGGGGTCTGGGCCCTAGCAACGCCCAACTCCTGCCGGTCCATGTCCCAGAACTTCGGGGTAGGGCTCATCACTGTTGCCTGTATCCTCCAGGATGTGTGCGAGACGGTGGAGGGCGTGCTCCTGGACAGAACGATCAAGCTGGTGGACCAGGGGGCCGTGATGGCGGGATTCGTGGGCGGAGGCTTCCCCAACTGCATGCGAGCCATGGACAGCACTCACATAGAGATACTCTGCCCCTCCTCCGGGGAGGTGCTAGAGTATATGAACAGGCATGGGTATTACTCCCTGCAGCTGCAGGGGGTGGTGGATCACTGGGGCCGGTTCATAGACATCTACACGGGCAACTCTGGCCACAGTCACGATGCCCGGATCATGACCATCTCCCCCTTCTATGCCCGGATGTTCCGGGGGGACTTCACTGACATGAGCTGGATTGAGGGGGTCCGGATGCCCCCCTGTATTCTGGGGGACCCTGCCTACCCCCTGACCCGGTGGTTGATGAAGGTCTACCCTGTACCGCAGACCCCTGTGGAGGTGCTAGACAATACCCGCCTGTACTCCAGTCGGACCGTGGTGGAGCATGCCTTCGGGGCCCTCAAGCAGCGCTAGAGGAGTGTTGCTGGCTGGCTTGATTACACCGTGGCAACCTTGGCCCTCGTGATCGGTGCCTGTTGTGTACTCCACAATGTATGTGAGACAGAGGAGGCAGCCCTGGAGTACCCCGAGCCCCACTGGGACCCCGGTCCGGTGCCCCTGTATGTGAACGTCGAGAACCCCAGGGAGCTCCGTTACGCAAAGTGGATCCGGGACAACCTTGCGAGGCATATCGCCCGGGGGGGCCAGGTATGAGGGCTTCCCCCACAGGCCCACTCCATGGGGGTACCTTGGCCTTCCCCTGCATGGTTGCCCACCGTCCACAAATGGGCCCGGCAGCCATTATAGTGCAAACATCATTTATTGCACCCACGTGTACACATCCACCCTGACCCTCCACCCAGGTTGTGCCCTGTCCCCTACAGTTCCCCTCATCACACTGCCCTCCCCCTCCCACCCCTTCCCCCCACTCCCCCTTGTTCCCTTGGTCATCCCCGTGAGTGCCCGGTGGGGGCCATGGAGCACTGGGAGCTTTCCTCCCCCCCGCTGTCTGTGTTTCCGGCAGTGTCCTGTGCTGCATCTGGGTCAGTCGGGGGGCCTCCAGTGGGGGGGAGGGGTGGGCTGGGACCCAGGGTGGCCCCCTGGGAGGCTGAACCCTCCAGAGCGCAGGGGGCACTGGGAGGCAGTAGCACAGCCCCGGAGGGCGCGGGGGCGCCTGGGGCGCCTGGGTGGAGGGCGGGCCGCCGAGGGTCCCGGCACTGGGACCGGGGCAGGCAGGGTGCCCATGGGTGTGCCTGCCATCACATAGGTGCACATCGTGCCGGCGTGCAGGAGCAGAGAGGTCCCAATATCATGGGACCTATCCATCTTCGCAGAGTGCTCCCGCACCATGCCTGTGATGGCCTGCTCCAGCCTCCCGAGCGCTTCCACCTGCCTGCTGTGTTCCTGGCACTCCTGCCTCTGCTCCAGGTGCATCTCGGCCTGGAGCCTCCTGTCCCTCACCTCTGCCCACTCCAGGGACCGCTCGATGGCTGTCTCCATCTGGTCCATGGCCGCTATCATCCTCTCCCCCTGTTCCACCGAGGTCTGGATGATCTCCTCTGCCTGTTCCTACATCTGCCTGCGGACCCATGCCCAGTACTACCTCATGCGCTGTGCTGGGGCCACAGGCCCATGGAATGCTGGCTGCCCTGGCCCATCCTTCCCCACCCCCCCTTGGCCCTTGGCCCCATGGGCCCGGTCCCTCCCCCCTCCAGGTCACCTGCTTACCCTCAATGTCCATCTTGGATCCCTCTGAGGCCGGCCCCTCAGTGTGGGAGTGCTCCCCCATGGACCACTGGTTGAGGGTGATGAGGGTGCCGGCCTTGGACTCCGGGTGCCCAGCCTGGGGGGGTGTGCTCTCCGGGATGCTGTTGGGGAGGCCCTGCAGGTGCCAGAGGTCCCGGGGAATTCCTTCTGGGGGTCTGGGGCCCTGGAGCTCAAGTCTACCAGGGGTGGTGGTGAGGGGAGGGGGTACCTCGACCCGTTCCCTGCCCTGGACCACAGCGTTCCCCACGAGCCTTGGGGTGACTATGGACCCCTTCATGTGAAGGATGTGGTCCAGGGCATCATAGAATGGGGCGGTCTGGGCACTGTGTCCGGACCACCGATTGTTGTCCCGGATGGCCTTGTACCCCCTCTTCAGCTCCTTGGCCTTGGAGCGGCACTGTGCCATGGTGCGCTGGTGCCCCACTGCCTCCATGTCCCACACTATGTCCTTGTAGACATGCTGGTTGCGCTGGTTGCACACAAGCTCCAGTTGGTACTCCAGGGTCCCCCATATCCTTATGAAGTCCCGGGTCTCCTGGAGCCCCCACTGGCCCGCTCTGTGGTAGGCCTTCCTCCTTCTTCTCCACTGTGGGTCCTCCTCCTTCTCCTCCTCCACCTCCGCCTCCGCCTCTGCCTCTGCCTCTGCCTCCACCCAGGCAGGGCTGGTGTCCTCCAGGGGCTCATCTGCTTGGGCCCTTTTCCTTGTCTGTGGGGACAGGGGGTGGGGGGTATAGGGTTCGGTGCAGGAATGGATAGGGTTGGGTGCGGGTCTGGCCCCTCGCAGGGTGCCCCTTCCCCCTCCTCCCTGCCTGGGACCCGGGTGTGCCCCACGCCCCCCCTGGGTACCCTTGAGCCCCTGTTCCCCTCCCCTTGATTCCCCTTACCCATTTCCTGGGTGCCTCCACCTCCCCCGGTCCGGCTGTTGTCCCCGAGGCATCATCTCCCTGCTGCTGCAGGTGTTGTCCCTGCACCTCCTCCATCCTGAGCATGACCCCCTGCTCCCCCTCCTCTGCCTGCGCTACCTCCACCCCTGCCCCTTCCTCCTCCTCCTCCTTCACCACCATCGCTTTCTCTCCTGCCGGTCTCTTCCGCCTCCCTCCTCGCTCCATCCCGCCATGCTTGCCTGCTGCGGAGTTCCCTTTAAATCTCCCTCCGGTGGTTGTGTTGTTACTGGTTGCCTGGCAGCAAAGCTGCGTGCATTGTCCATGGCTGGGGATCGTTTCCTTTGGTTCCATCGGGTGATTGGCGTCCAGACGTTACTTTTTTTGGTTCCCAGTGGGGATCTCTTTGAACACGCTTCCCGGGATATTCCCCCGGGTAGCCCGGAAAGCATGGTTGAAATTGACCCCATGTGGGTAATGAGCATGGTGAACATCTGGCAGGCGCCGAACACACATTCAGGGCTCTTTGGCCCCGCCGCGGAATTGAGCGTGATTCACTGTGGTTGACCGTGATCTTGTAACGTCTGAAAATACTCATTGTTTTTGCAAGAACGATAACAAAAATGAAGAATTTTGTTATCATTATCAATATTACAAAATTGAAATACACACACCTATTTATCAGGTGAAAATAACTAAACTGTGCACAAGCCAAAAGTCAAAGTTGAAATAAAATCAAAGTTCTTAAATGGTACTAATCTGAATTAATCTGTTTTTAGAAGGAAACAGACATATGCACTAGATACATTAATTTTAAAAAAAACCAAAACACTGTTTGTTTCCACTGCAATTTGCATTACAATAGCTTCCCTGAGAAGATCAAACCCCACTGAATATAGCTACTATTTGGTGAAGTGAATATGCAGTCGCATTTTCTAAAGAGTGCAGAATTTTGAAATTCTGACCAGATTTTTAGATCTCATCTTCTACTATTCCACTTTGTTGACCTCCATAGATGATGTATTGGGAGCTGTTTTAGGTATTCAGTAGAAATGAGATGAAGGGTATTTATAAATGTGATGCTGCTCACTATGATCTTTATAGCCTCTCTGGGCCAAAGCCTTACGCTTATGGGGCGTCTAGACATGGAACTGCTACATCCCCATACCAGGTAGTCAGATGCCATGCAGGTGGGTCATAGCAAGCCATAGTGGGTGAGAGTGTGTGTTTGTATCTCTATACAGGCCACAGCATTGGGGCTGCCATGTTTACCTATTATTGGCAGCCATAGCTGCCCAGCATTTTATTTATTTATTTATTTATTTATTTATTTATTTATTTAATCGGTCTTCTAGCCAGCACCCTCCTTCCAATGTATATATAAAAAACACAAAGGTAGACTTAAACACCCTCCCCACCACCCAACCCCCCACTCTACCCATCTCCTTCACTGAATGCCTAGTGAAACCAACAGGTCTTACACTGTCATCGGAAAGAGAGAAGGTCTGGGGCCTGGCACACCTCTGTCAGGAGAGAGTTCCACAGCCTGGGTGTGGCTATCGAGAATGCCCTCCCCATGGTCGGCACTGGAGAAACTCAGGGGACTTCGAGTTGGGCACCCCTGGCCAACCTTAGGGACCGATCCAGAATCCGGGAAGTGAGGTGATTCCACAGGTAGGCAGGGCCCAGGCTATATAGGGCTTTAAAGGTCAACACCAATACCTTGAATACAGCCTGGAAGACTATAGGCAGCAAGTGCATGGCCTATATGAAGTGCAGTGCATCGCAGCACAGCATGGGTGCAGAGCCATATGGCCTAATGGCTCTTTCAGCCCTCCCTCCGAGGCCCAGTCAATCAGCAGGAACATTTATTCAGTTCCCCGACCTTGCCCATCTGTGGGTGGCCCCCCTTAACGGGACATGTAGCTGG
The DNA here is from genome assembly GCA_003113815.1 of Sphenodon punctatus. NCBI lineage: Eukaryota > Metazoa > Chordata > Lepidosauria > Sphenodontia > Sphenodontidae > Sphenodon > Sphenodon punctatus. Next base: position 128,807 of record QEPC01015618.1, read on the forward strand.
TGCACAGGCTGCATATTTACTAGGGGTGGGATTCTAGGTGAATTATCGGTTACAAGTTTTATCAGTATCGGATTAATCCAATATCAGATTTTTCTGTATCGGTATATCGTTTTTTTAACATTGCTGATTTTCTCGGTTCTTTAATATTACGGCCATTGTTAAATGGCATCGATGTTAAAAATCCAAGAGAAACTGGCAATGTTAAAAAAACAATATACCGATACCGACAATTATTGGTATTATCGGATTAATCCGATATCAACAATTATCGGTATTATCAGATTAATTCAATACCGATAGTCACACCCCTGATATTTACCAACACCCAATTAATACTTTCCAAATCTGAAAATTTAATCTACGTTTTCAGGTAGTCCACCGAATATCCAAATATGTTCACCACATAAACAAGATGTGCAAGTATGTTTATTTGGGTTTTTCTGCTTGGTTATTTTGGCTGCTTTGGTTTGATTATTTTACTGCAGATTACTGCAATGCAGTGTAGGTGATGCTGCCCTTGAGGACTGTGTTGAAAGTGCAGCTGGTGAAGAACACAGTGGCTTGGCTGCTTTCAGAGGTGGGTCACTTTGTAGTTATTACACTGGTGCTCCAAAGTCTGCACTAGCTCCCAATTTTGCTCAGAGCATTGATTTTAACTGTTGAATTGTTATGTTTTTATACTTTATTGTGAGCCACCCTGAGCTGATATGGTGAGCAGGAGGGTGCGGGCTATAAATGTGTCTAAATAAATAAATAAATAAATAAAATAAAATAAACATTCAAGGTTGTGATTTTGGCCTTTAAAGCCCTAAATGGCCTGGGGCCAACATATCTGAAAGATCAACTATCCAACTATGCTCATCACTATCCCTGCAGATGGCCAGGAAAAGTCTTTTGTGAGTAGCTCCTGCTGGTAAGGTGCAGATGACAAGAATGCACAGAGAGGGTGCTCTTGGTTGCTACCTCAGTGTTGTGTAATTCCCTTCCCTGAGGTTGAGAATTTTCTGGAGGCTGCATAAGGCTTTTATTTTTGTCTAAATGCTTGGAAGGGAGGTACAGAGCAGAGTGGGGAGGATTGTAGGTTGTTAGGTTGGGGTTTTAGGGGACTTTTAAATATATGTTTATGTGCTTTTATATGCTGTACGCTTCCCTGAGCTTTAGGGAAAGAGTGGGTTATAAATTTAAATAAATAATAATTTTAAAAACTTGCTTTGGAGCTAAAATGGGTGCCTCCCAAAAGGTGTACTCTCTCCAAACATACCCTACCAAGCCAAAAATGGCTGTATGGGTAATAAGCAATATCCATTAATACGTCATCAGATATCTCCTCTGTTATTTTAGTTCATTGTTTTACTTACATACTTACTTACATACTTACTTACTTATATGCTGCCCTTTCTGCAGAGGCTCAGGGTGGCTTAAAATCAAATTTAATTACTTTTTTGGTTTGTTTTTCAGTTTGTTTATTTTACTACTTTGACCATACAGATTCTGTAATTTTGGCAATATTAGCTCTAGCACTATGGCCCATGTACAATTGCCTGAAATGTGGAAATCAAAATGTTGAAATGGTTGAAAAACCAAAATAACCCATAAATTTGCCTTTTTCTGAGGAGAAAGCAAGAAAGGGTCCTCTCTCTTTTTCTCAAGTCCTGTTTTTTCAGTAGTTTAACATGACAATCTTTTCTGCACTATTGCATTCTCCTTCCCTCCCCCTGTCTCTCACTTACACCAGAGCAGCTGGGAAGCAAAAGGTTTTACTGCTGTAGTAAAACTAGTATGAGAAGAGAATCAATTTGTGTGCAGTAACTTTCCTTAGTGCTTAGGAGATAATAAACATACAAGAGGGGCTTCTCAGCTGCCTGTTTTGCTACAAGGCATGTTCTTTCTGATAACTTTGCCCCAGTGTGTGTGTGTGTGTGTATGTGTGTGTGTGTGTGTCTATCTGTCTATCTATCTATCTATCTATCTATCTATCTATCTATCTATCATGTATTTGTTGTTCTTTATTTTTCAGAAAAGCTGTAAAAACTCATTCACTGCTGAGTGAACACAGTGAATTCAAAACTCAAACATCTCTGACTGTCAGATGGTGACATTTTATCTGAGTAGGGTCACAATTACCAGTACACACACACACAGCAAAGGGAAGCAAGAAATTAATATTTAAAACTCGTGCCTGGATATTTGTGCCTGTCGAAGATTTGCTTGGATACCTGATAGTATCTTAGCAACTTTGACAACCTATTAAGGCATCTTTAATTATATTTCTCAACCATAAATGTCTGCCTGTAGTGAATCTATAAGCATGTCTTTGTATTCGGGGGAGTCTTTGTCTGACAAGAGAAGTTTGTAAAGCTCCTATGTCTTGTTTACCCTAGTAATAATTATGAGCGTGGAGCAAATAATTCAGAATGAAAAACTCATCCAGTGTATTCAGCCTCTTTATCCTTCTAGCATATAATGATTTGCCACAAATTCATACATTATTGAAAGGCATTGTGACAATTTCATTTAATTTTTTGATGATTTTAAAAAAATATAGCATGTGAGTAGTTTGTATATATTGACTATTCTTTGATCTCCACTGTTTAATTGTGATGGGTCTGAAACTGATCAGTCACTCAGTGCTACCATGTTTTTCTTCCCATATTCAGCAATGCACTCCTATTCAGAAAGGCATTTAAGCAAACGTTCGCAGCTGCCTAAGTACTTAGGACTTAACCATCTACTTAACTGCTTGCTGAATCAATAATTAGATGAATGTTCCAAAATGGTCTCAATTCAGCACAAATTGTTAGTATGTGGATTATTGTATGAATGTGAGTCTTTCAATGAGATGTTCAACTGCTTAAAGGTGAGCAGTTGCATAAGTACTTTTGTTGATTTGAAGCCTTGATGCACAAGTTTGACATTCTTGTGAAGGTAACATTGGGTGTTTTTAACCCACACCTTTCTCCTGTATGTTTGCTACTGCAACTCCAATTTTCTCTGTGTCTAAATCACTCACCCAAATCTTAAACATCCAGCTCTTTGAACTTTCAGATATTCTCATGGAATTTAGAAGTCCTTGATCTCTGTGGTTTTTCAAATTTGGATCCTGTAACATCCGAGTGTCTCCAGAACGTGTGAGTGTAAAACGTTTTCCTGGTAAACTGCTTTGCTCCTGGCAGCCATGGTCACATCATTTTCATGGCAACCCCTCTTCTCTACAACTGAGCTCCCCAGCGCCACTACTGCAGGCTGCCTCAGGGCAGCGTGTGTGTGTGAAGAATGCATCCAGGAGCTGATTCGTGGACTTGTAAACCTGGAGGATTTGAAGACCAGCACTTTAAGGTGTGTGTAAAAACAACCATTTTGTTTCATGAAAGTTCATGAGAAGAATAGGGCTGGTTCAGAAAAGTCATTCTGATTTTTGGCTTAATGAAATTCTAATTGGTTATGTGTAAAGTGGATATTGACGTACAACAAGATGGCAGTCACCAAGTTCCATCTGGACCAAACTGTTGTTTGGTTCAAGTTCTGATCAGATTGAATGAAATGCCTGGTTCTGATGGAATTGGAACCAGGAGAAAAGTTCAATTTCAGGCAGAAGGAGGAAATTCAGATGGAGGACTCAGCTTGTTCCTTATCCCACATTCATCCTCCTCTCCTCCTTCCAGTTTCTATCAGGTCAACTCAGCTTACTGGGATTTTGAATAGACTTTAGAGCTAAAATAAATATCCATAGTGAATATCATATGCAATTGTTTTGTTCACTTCTAATCAGGTCTGACAAGGCAAATATGAACTGATACTCCATTCCTGCTTCACTTCCCCAAATGAATATCTAGTTCTTTTAATTTGGGTTAGTTATTTTGTCATTTTGATCTTTCAGTTTGTTCATTTTGATCTCTTCTACGTTTTGTAATTGTTATTTCCGTTCCACTCTACTGGTTCTATTGCACTAATTCTGTTATCTTTGTCATGCTGAACTAAAGTATCTAAATGACTGAAATAGCCAACCTGACCAAACAAAAATTACTGAAAAAATGACATACCATACTAAACGAACCAAAATATCTGAGTGAGTATACACTTATGCAAATATCTGGACTAGGTGGTGTATATGACTATTCCCAAATTAAAAACCTCCGGTTTAAGAAATTAGTTGAGGTGCAAATAATTTTTACAAATGAAAAATCTTCACATCAAGGAATTTTTAAAGCCACATACATTTTCCACCAAAAAAACCTCCAAATTAAAACAACAGCAACACCACACATCATTCCAACAAATGAAAAAAACCAACCCTTGATTAAAAACACAATCTCAACGAAAAACATATTTAACATTAAAAAAACAACAGTACTTATAATTTCCACCACGCAACAGAACTCCAGGAAAATTGTAAGTGAAGATGCACTATACACAACCAAGAAAGCACAGGAAACACATAATCACAACCATACTCAAAATACTACACAACCACAGTGAACACACAATGACAGAACTGCACCTTAACATCCATCCATAAAACCATTCCATATACCAACTCTAACTGTTTAGAGGTTTGAACTACTCTCACATTACTCTTGTTTGCTTATTTTCTCTTTAGAAAATAAGAAGCCACACTCCTGCAATTTCTTATTGCTCTAACAATGAGGAACTAGAATGACTGAAGTGAGTGCTTTCCATTCTCATCCCCTCTTCCTATTTCCACTATGCAACACTCTCCTCTTAAACAACACTCTCTGCTTACACTCCCCTTGCACTATGCATCACACAGCTACTATGCATCACACAGCTAGGTTTAAGGATACTTGTGCATACCTTAACGGCAAGTGTGAAGGAGTGTGTCTGATGTCACGAAGAACAAATCCTGAGTTCCACAGGTTAAGTACGTTTTTCTCATTCCTCCACTTCTTATAACTCATTTTTTGTCATTCTCCCCATTTTTCCTCTATACCTTAGTTCTACTATTGTCATTCCCTGCAAATCTCATTTTCCTGTTTTGGAATTCCTTATTATGTCACTGCAGCCCCACTGAATTTCTCCTTCTCTCCAATTTCACTCATGGCCATTTCTCCAAATGCTTGTGGAATTCCATTGTCAGTCCTCCCCATCCTCGTTAGCCTGTTCTGGTCATCCCATCTCAAAAAAGAAATAGTAGAACTTGTAGAGCTGCAGAGAAGGGCCACAAAGATGATCAAAGGTTTGGAATGACTTCCGTACGAAGAGACGCTCGATACGTTAGGGCTCTTTAGCTTGGAGAAGAAAAAACTAAAATCTTGAGTGGAGTGAAATGAGTAGAAGGTTTATTTACCCTCAGGACACTCCATGTAAAACTGGTTTTTAAATTGAAAAAATAAACTATTTAAAATTGTTATTTAATGGGGGGGATAGTGGGTTACAGCAGCAGGACTGGGAGCCAGGACTCCAGGGTTCTCTGCGAAGGGAGTGGGATAGAGCAGGGGGAGGGGGCTTGGTGCCAGGATTCCAGGGTTTCCTGGGAAGGAAGTGGGAGCTAGTAAATTAAAGCATGGGGTTGGGAACCAAGACTCCTGGGTTCTCTGGGAGAGGAGTGAGTGCTAGTGGGTTAGAGAAGGGGGCTGGGAGCCAGGGAGGGGGATAATGGGTTACAGCAGGGGGGCTAGGAGCTAGGAATCCAGGATTCTCTGGGAGGGGAGGGGGTTATAGCAGAGGGAGGAGGGGGAATGGGTTAGAGCAGTAGCAAACTCCTTTTCTGATCTGGTCAACTAGATTACTGTCTCCCAGAAGACAAGTGTCAAGGTGGTGAGTGTCTCCTGTTGAAATTGTGGTCCTCCTAATCTGTCACTTGTTTGTTCTCTTCCACTTCTAGCTATTTGTTTTTCTGGTTGTGTAATGTTGGCCAGTATGGAGGGCAATGGCAATTGACTGCCTTCCTAGCCTCAGAGAAGTAGAATTATCAACTCCATTCATGTCTGTTAAGGAGCATCTATCACCATGTGGAAAGGACACTTGTTCCTCAGACATGCATGTTCTGGCCCTTCCTTCACCTCAGGGGTGTAGGGAGGGGGGCAAACAGTTAACTCCATAAGGTGGAGTCCAGTATCATTTTTTCAAGAGATTAATTGTATTTAGTTCTGTACATACCAGGACATCTATATAGAATCCAACACTGTCATACTATGTAATACTCTACTGAAAAGAAATTACACCATATGAACATATGAACTGTAAGCAGCTGAATTCTTGTGTCCAAGAACTGGATGCATCACATAGTTTTGCTTTTCCCTCCTGACCAGAGGGACTATGTAAGAAGTTGAAGAGACCGCTCCAATCCTTTCTACGTAGCTGAGATGTCAGCAGCTCATTGCCAGAAATTAGGACTAATGTAAGGACTCAACTCTAAGTTTTAGCATGACAGTGATCCAGGGGCTGTGCTTTGGTTTGGAAACATTCCTGCCAAGTTGACTAATACCGAGTTACCCACCCTTTTCTCACACAGCCCCTCACTTCTACATGTACAGGACATTGGAATGAATAGGTAAATTAAATTTAGGGTTAAGTACTAAACACAAAAGTACCCTGTTCCTTAAAAAGGGAAATTAAGCAAAGGGCTAGACGTATATCTAAGCCATATAGCACAAAATGCTCAATTATAGCTGTGTTCCTCCAGTGCAAAATCCAAACAGGCAGAAGTGTTGTGCTGGTCACAAAAGGAAATGGAAGCAGAGGTGACTGTTCTTTCGAGATCTTTCAGGAATGGTCAGAAGAGCCCAGCCAGAAAAGTATAGAGATAAACGGAAGCATAAAATGCAGCTCCGGTGGAGTATTCCACAAAGTATTTAAATGAAACTTGCATACCTTCAAGTAGCCAAAACAATTCTTTGCAATATGTCAGGTAGGAGTACATTCTCCAAGTGTGGTAACTACTTGCTTGTTCAAATCTTCTGTACTACTCCAGAGATGATCTGGCACGTCTCCAGTGCTCTTGGTAATAAATCAGTTGGTCAGTGTCACTCACACACACACACACACACACACACTCCCAGCAGTCAGTCACCACATAATTACAATTTACAGCACTCTGTAGATCAGTCCCACTACTATAGTCTAATCCTTAAGCAATAAAGTTCTACAAAAAATAAACTTGAGCATTTACAGTAACAGAGAGCGCATTCCCACATACTGAAACATGTTGGTGTTTGTGAATGCAGACAATTTAAAAATGCACCTACATTCATTCACAGCAGCATGTCACTAGCACATTAAAACTACTTTACAGAATGCGCTAGTGACATTCTGAACGTACCTGATTCATGCAAGGAAGGAAGCAGCGGCTCCATAAGTGGCGGTGGGGGAACCCGGAAGTGAAGAGAGGACTTCCGACCATGCGCAAGGGGAATGCAGCGTTTTCACAGCAGGAGCCATGTGGGTCTCTGGAAATGTGCTTCTATAAAGGTAGGTTTTCACTGCCCTCTCATGCGTTTATTATACAAACGCAAGTACAGCAAATTAAGCGCATAGAGACTTTCCCACAGCATTAAATTATGCTGGGGAAAGAAACAAGCGCTGATTTGCTGTATGTAGGAATGTGCTCTCAGTCAATATAGAAACTAAAATTCTAGTCAAGATAAGAAAGAGAGTCAACTGTCAAGGTTCTTTGTCAACATTAAAAATATCCCTATAAACCAATGGGGAATACATGCCCTACTACTATAGGAGTAGTATAAGGGTACACCTTGAATAAAGTGGGTGGGGCTTAATTTGCATATTCATGACATCATGCCCACATGACCGGAAGCAGTTGTGACATAGCTGGAAGCGGAAATGACATGGCTCCAGGGTCGGATGTGACTTAGAAGTGGGTAATGCTTCCGGGTCAGGTGGTGGGGGGTGGAACTGAAGGTTCAAGCCCCCTCCCTGACACCAGAAGGTCCTTACATGTGATTGGTGGATCCTACAAGGTCCTTGGATGAGGGTCATCTGACCCCTTCAAACCGCTCAGTTGACTGAGCTGGACCAATCGGTGAAGGTTTCGTCAGCCTAACCCTGTCCGTTGTTGAGATCAGGCCAATGGTGTGCGCGGTTGGAATTGGCTGAAAGGGGGTCATGTGAGGTCTCAAACCTCTCACCATGACACCCATGACCAATCGGAAAGGGTTTAGGACCCATAAACCCACCCATATCAAGGTATGAAAGAGGGGACCACCATTTTCTGAGCACTCTAAAGAGCAGAGATCTGATCTTTCTCTACCACTTACACGAAAAAATGTAAATGGCTTCTTTACCGATGTGACCCCAGCAAGATCTATGCTGTTTACTAGTCCCCCCGCTGTAGTGAGACATTTATACAGAAAAAGTTACATTTCCAGTTCGGAGGAGGAAGATGGCAAGAGCAGCCCTGTGGCCAAGGTTCTTTTTAGCATGCCTAACCGTGACACAGAAACCCAGATGGGGTTGCTGAGCCCCGCTGAGGTTCCAGTTTGCTCAGAGGTGGTAGAAGACAGTGTGGCCTCACTCGGCTCAGCAGTCCTGGCTTAAAATTCACCGGTAAGAAAGATTTTTCAACTGCTTTAAAAGACTTCTGAGTGTCACAAAACATTACCTCATAAAAAAAGACTGTTAACCCATTATGACTTTTAAAACCTTGTTCCAGAAATTGTTTGAAAGCCCTCCAGAGTCTTGCGAAAATGAAGTGGAACACCCTGGCAGTGTTGAAAGGAAAGATGAAGACCAAGAGCCCCACATCGTGTTGAAGAAACAGCTAGGCCTGAAAGTCTGTGAAGAGAACTATATTGCCCCTTCAAATCGAAAATCTGCAATGAAAGCCATAGTAAGAGTGACAGTCTATGGGATTTTAAAGCACTGTTTGACAGGGAAACTGTATGCAGACTGTGAGGAGTGTACTATTGATGCTCCAGGTGTACTATTGGTGCAGTGGCCTGGCTCTTGGTGGGGCTGGGCCACTGAGAGCACATTACACCAGTGCTCTGATCTCTGCACTGGCTGCCAATAGTCTTCTGGGCCCAATTCAAAGTGTTGGTTTTATTTTATTTATTTTTATTTATTTATTTTATTTCAAAGCATTTATATCCCGCCCCTCCTGCAAAGCAGCCCGGGGCGGCTCACAACATAATTAAAACAATAAAATACATTAGAATTCAATAAAAACAACATATATTTCATATAAAAATATAAATATAAACAGGGCTTAGCAAAAAAAGGGGTAGGGGATTAAAAAGACCCTCCCTACCCTCCCCCAAAGGCCTGGGCAAACAGCCAGGTCTTACAGTTCCGCCGAAACGTTAAAAGGCTTGGGGCCAGGCGAGCTTCCTCCGGAAGGGAGTTCCACAGCCGCGGCCCCACCACCGAGAATGCCCTCTCCATCGTGGCCCCCCGCTTAACA
>QEPC01015618.1:146308-163713 GCA_003113815.1 Sphenodon punctatus
CAAAGGGGCGGAGCCAAGGGTATTTAAGGCAGGCAGGCACTGTTTGCATTTGCCGGCGATCAGTGTTACTGTGAAGCTGGCCCCCAGAGCGTTGCGTGCGATAGAGATCCCTATTACTACGGAGAGAGTGTGAGAGTGCGAGGAGAGTGTGTGGCGTGCGTGAGTGGAGTGTCGGGTGAGTGAGCGGCTGTCTGTAAGTGTGCGTTGTCTTTTGTGTTCACTGCGACCCTACTTCCCGGTAGCCCTGAGTGTCCTTCCTTGAGGTTGGTGGGAGTTGCCCCCTGTTCCCCTTTCCCCCATCCTGGGCTCTCTCTCTCTCCCGCACTTATTCCACACACGGTGTTCTTCCCCTGTCACTGTGGGTTTGGAAGGGTGTGGGGTTTTGACGTGTGGGCAGGGACCTTGTCCCACCTGTGGGCAAAGGAGGGGGCTTGCACATGCTTTTACTGATCCCATTCCCTATGATGACACGGCCCTGTCTCTAACGAGACTTTGTGGGCCACCTTACAACCTGAGGGAACTTCTTTTCCAGTCCAAACATGTGCACCCCCTTCCCACAGGAGTCCCTTGCGTGGACAGAGTGAGCTGCTGGTCAGGCCCGTGGGCTCCCCCTTCTTCCCCCCTCCTCGGGAGACCTCACAGTTATAATTTTCAATTAATTAAGTAAGAAAGTATTTAATTAAATAAGCAAATAAATAAAGGGATCACGAATGTGTGATTTGGACTTTTGAGGACTGGAACAGGAAATTTAAATTCATTTGTGACAATCTTTGTTTGCAAGCCGTTTTTCACATTCAAATGATGGTGGGTTATGCATTACACTGTTTATTTATAACGCAAGAGACCTTTGACCTTACCTTATTACTGTTCTGCAATGTCGATTCTAACCCCGATCCCGAAACTGTATTCGATGGCATCATTAAATAAGATGATAGATGTATGTTGGCATTTTTACAGAGTATCATTAAGAAGAGACATTTTAAATCCTTTTTTAAGAACAGGCATGTGTAATAACGTTGGAAATATAATCCAACACATTGAATCGTATTACATGAATCTGTAAATAAAAAATAATATTTTTTGTTTAAGTCTGTGTTTGTTCTCTTATGTTTTTTGACTGGAAAAGTATGGGTAAAATGGGGGACAGATTAATTTTATTAGAGAATGTTACACTGAGCCAGATGGCTGAGAAGTGTTTCTCAGTTAGAGGGTGGTAGGGATGTGCGAACAGATCACAGTTCAGGTTCAGTCATTCTGTTTGGTTCTGTTCAGTCCAGTCTGATTGTTCAGTTTGGTCATTCGGTTCGGTCGCCGAGTTTGGGTTCGGTCGTTCGGTTGATCGAGTTCGGTTAGGCCGTTTGGAAAAAGGTGTTGCAAGATCCCGTTATCATGCCGGAAACTGGAAATTCAAGTGCGTGCAGAGCTTGTGTGGGCGAGAGCGCGTGTGTTGTGGCTGACTGGGTCTTTGGTTTTGTTTCATGTGTTTTGGCTCTGTGGTGTGTTGATTTGACTGTTGGCTTTGGTTTGGCTGGTCGGTGAGTGTTGGTGGGTGACTGTTGGCTGTCTGTTGTTAAAAAAAAATATATGAAGAAGACTGTTCTAATTAAATGCTGGGGGGCCAAGGTGGTGCTCCCAGAGCCAGTGGTGTAGGAGGAGGAGAAGAGGTCACTGCCCCAGCCCGTGGACTTTCGGTGGTGGTGGCCCCAGAGCCGGCGGTGGAGGAGTAAGTGGGCACAGGAGGTGCTGCCAGGTTTGTAAACTTTTTTTTTTACTTTGAGGACAAGAAACCTAAGGGTCTATCTGTTAGAGCGAGCTCACTGGCATGCAGGTGGGTACGTGGGTGGTGGGCATCAGTCAGGCACAAACAGTGGGCATCAGCAGGTAGCAGAGGACGTCTGCCACAGAGAGAGAGGGTTGGAAGCCCATTATTCATCCCACCCTTCAGACCCTAGGACCAGGTGACCTGATGTGGGGGAGGACAGGGCTGCTGGGTTTACCTCAATGCTATTGACAACCGAGAAAGTCCTTGCTGTACCTGACCCAGGCACGGAGACTTCCATCAGGTGCTGGTGTATGTGTGTGTGTGTGACCACCCGACTGGGACACTGTAAAAGTGGCTGCGGCGCCTGGTGGTGAGGAGCCCATTACTTGTCCCACCCTTCAGACCCTAGGGCTAGATGACATGCCGTGGGGGAGGACAGGGCTGCTGTGATTACCTCAACGCTGTGGACAAACAAGAAAGCCCTTGCTGAACCTAACCCAGGCGCGGAGACTTCCATCAGGTGCTAGGGTTTTGTGACCACCCAGCTGGAACACTGTAAAAGCGACCAGAGCACCCGGCGGCGCCAGCAACATGCCTAAGGGTTGCACGTGCAAGGGCATGCCCTTGTCTGTGTCGCCTTTGGCACAGGCAGGGCAAGGGGGGACACCCCCCCCCATTCTTCCTCTCCCTGGGACTTCATTATCACGACTTTGGGCCATGGGTGGGAGGGATTGGTAACTTGCAATCTTGTGCTACTCTGTGGTTCGCTCTTTTGGATTACTAACCCATATAGCCTGGTTGCCATTTGATACTGCCTTCTCAAGGTTATTTTGATCAGGACAGTGGGCTTAACTATTGTATGATGTCCAAAAAGAAGATAAAACAGGGTATGATTACAAGGGCATGGGGGAAACAACTTAAATTGGATGACTTCCTCTCAAATGGTCCGTTAGTTAATTTTTCAGAGGTTGATGAGCAGCCACAGCTGTCCCCTGGATTGGATACTGGGGATTTGGGAAATATGATGGAATCCTCCATGGCTTCTTCCCTCTTTTGCTGCCTGCTCAGCCCTGCTACAGTGGACAGCAGGGTCCTGAGGTCTCTAAGATTAGGGAAGAGGAAGAGCTGGACTTTCATAGCCCCTTAGGGAAAGCCAGTAAATTCTTGGGTGGCTTTTCCCAGATGCTTCCACCTAACTTAGATGGTGTTGACCCCCTGCTCCAGGAGATTTGGACCCTTTTAAGAGATAGGATGGAGTAAATGCTCCTAACTCGGGTGAAGGAGCTAGATCTCAAACTCCAAATTGTCCAGTTTCAACTGAAAGATATGGGGGAACTGTTGCGAACTTTTCAGGATGGTCTCTCTAGTGATAAAAGGGTTCCACCTGGGAGCAGGGTTTCAGTTGCTTCTCAGACCATGGCCCCTGTGGCCAAGGGAGTGTTTGGCCCTTATTCATTGGCCTTCGGTAGATGAATACCAATGGGTTTGTGCCACCAGATGGTGGTGCTTCAAGGCCAGTACCCAAGGCCTTGGTGCTTAGGATCACACCCCTGGAGTCTGGATATTTCCCAAGCTGGGAAATCCTGGGCCATCTTTCTGCCATATTGGGATTCATCGTTCCCTCTTATCAGCTCATCCGCTTTATATGTCTTCCCCCTGTTAATAAGACCCAATGAGTAGTATTGTACTTTCGCTCGACGGCCATGGTAGATAAGCTACGACTATATCATATGCCATGCATTTTTGTTCATGGGGGGGGGGTCTATATTAGCACATTGTTTTCCAAGTCTGTTATTTCCCCTTTATTACCTCAAGTGACCCAGTCTTTACCAGGTCTACCTGTCATATCAAATACTCCTTCACAAGTCTCCTCAGGTAATTTAAACTCCACTCAGACATCAAAGAGAATTTATTCCATGCCTGAGGCCATTGCAATTGATGAGGGACTAAGGAATTTGGTCCAAGATGACCTCTCACCTTCTGCAGTGGGTGAGCCTGCAACCACTGGGGAGGCTGGCAGGAGTTCATTTAACAACCTGCTGGTTGTATCCATGCCTGATGATTTGCCATTGCAAAGGCAACCTGGTTCGACTGCTGACCCATTAGGAACAGTTTCTGCTCTGCAAATGTCACTTAGCGCCCCTAGGCAGAATAGGTCACTGGACCTAGAAACCAATAACTTTATTAAGTTTGTCCCTCCAAACTCCGCTTACCAGGGCCAGTTAGTCTATTCAGGTCAGTCTGCCCAGTGTCAGTGCCTATGTTCTCAGTCCACGTTTGATTAATTACTGCTCCAGCACTCAATTACAGCCAGCATCCGCAGGTGTTTCTATTTTGGATGAGATCTTTGTGGTGGATGCAAGGTCTAGGGCCTTTATTTGGGAACCGCCATTTGATGGTACCAAATCACATGGGGATGCTGGGGAGGGCCTGTTAGAACTATTAGAGGGATTCCCAACCCTGGAGGGGGCAGCTTCAGCTGTGTTTACTCCCTCACCAGAGCAGCCTCCACAGGAGTTGAGTGTTCAGATCTTGGCTGGTCCACCATGGGATGTGGTTACCAGAGGACCTTCACCAACTGTTGCTCCCCCCCGACTTCTGACTTCCCCCCCCCCCGTGGGTGGGTGGGTCCATTACAATCTTCTCTTGGAATATTGTGGGGTGAATCAGACATGGAACTGACCCGGATTTCCTTAAACATGTGAGGAACTTCCATATTCTCCTTTTACAAGAGACATGGGCTAAGACCCCTTTAGAACTGGATGGGTTCGTATCCCACGATTTACCTGCAGTGACTTATAATGCCAGAGGGAGAGCTTGTGGTGGGTTGAGCTGCTTTCTTTCTGTCGCTTGCCGTAAGGGCCTAAAGGTGGTTCCTTTACTACAGTTGACCTTGGGGTTTGTGGCTGATTTGGGGGAAGTCCTCTGAATTATTCTTATGATCTATGTCCCACCCAGAAATGCAGGCTCCTTAAGGGATGCCACCTGGGATGCCCTGGAACAATTTGTCAAAGATCTTCTATATAAGTACCCAGAGGGGCTTTTGGTCATCACAGGGGATTTTAATTAGAGGCTTGGGGCAAATGATCAGGAAACCAGACCATATTGTGATATGTCTGTCATCCTGCAAATTGAGTCGCTTAAGCCTAGGGAATCAACGGACTCCAAGATTAATGCCTCAGGTATTAGGCTTGCCCAACTTGCAGTTAGCTGCAATCTGCACTGCCTATATTGGGTCGGGTTTCAGTGACACTGATGAGGACCTCACCTATGTGGGAAGGCAGGGTGCCAGTACCATTGATTATATACTTGTGTCATCAGCAGCACTTCAGTATGTCAGTGATTTTAGTGTTGGGGCAAGCCTCCTGGGAGATCACTTCCCTTTGACCCTTCGGTTCACCTTGGGGGTCGACCCAGGAGAACCGGGAGTGATAACACAGGAAGTAATGCAATTGGCGATTTGTAGAGCCCCACGGTGGGGAGGGGCCATTCTAGTCATCATGGAAGAGCTGATTTGTCAGCCAGTGGTGGACAGCGGAGGGAACAGTTATTACAATCAATGGACTGTTCTTTGATAATAGACAGGTATGCACAGCTTACCGAGGAGTTACGCCAGTCCATTATGACTGGCGAAGGTAATCAAACATCAACCAGGAGCAATAAAATCTGGTTTAATAAGTATTGCCAACTTCTCCAAGCTAGATTGAAGTCCCTGCTCTGGGCTTATAAGCAGGATCCCTCTCAAAAGGTATTATCAGATTATATTGCCCTTAAAATTGAATATAGGTGAGTAATTAAGGAACAAAAAGCAAATTATGCTGAGGGTCAGTGGGTAGAGCTCATGCAAGCTGTGGACCAGAAAGACATGTGGAAATTTTGGCAGCTGGTAAATGGACCATCAAGAGCTCCACTCGGGGGCTGAAGGTCATCCATTACTCCAGCGGCTTGGGCTGAATATTTTATTCGGCTATACCAACTACCTGATGACCAGCTGGGCCAGAATTGCCCCGCATTGTCTGTGGGGGATTATCCCATTTGTCCATCGGTGAGTGAGTCGGAGCTGGAGGCTTTAATAGACTCCTTTCAAAGTCACAAGGCCCCGGGCCTGTATTTGTTACATATCAATTTTATAAAAGCCTATAATGCCAGGCAGGATTTCAAAAAGGTCAAGCAATGACGGAACAATGCTTTGTTTTCTCGTATCTGATCTCCAAGTATAAGGCCGCAAATGGGAAGCTCTTTGCGGCCTTTTGGATTTACGAGCTGTCTTCAATTCCATCGATAGAGGAATCCTCTGGAGGAAACTGCAGGGGGCATCGATTGATGCCAGGTTGTTGTGTCTTATTCAGGCCCTATATGCTGAGACCTCATTACTGGTCAGGACCGATGACCAAGACCGTGTTACGTCTCCAATAAAGATTTTTCTGGGAGTAAGACAAGGATGCGTCCTTGCACCAGCTCTCTTCAACTTCTATATAAATGAAGTGATCTCTATGGTGGCAGCCCCAAATTGTTTCCCTCCAAAACTTGCAGCCAGACCAGTGGGCTGCTTGTGCTACGCTGATGATGTGGTCCTGCTGTCTCAAATTAGGGTAGGATTAAACCGCCAGATGAAACTGTTTTCCACCTTTTGCCATGTTAATAGACTGGGGATTAACTTTGATAAATCAAAGATTGTGATATTTACCAATCAAAAAATTTTCTTTCATTGGGATATTGATGGTCATCCCATACAGCAGGTTCCATCATTTAAATACCTGGGCCTTTACTTCCATAAGTCAGGGACCTGGAAGGATCATGTGTCTGGGGCCATCACCATGGCTAAAGGCCCCACCCGTGCCATTCTTAATTTTTTTACTCAGCAGGGCAGGGCTGCCATTGAACCAACTATCCAAGTTTTCAATGCTAAGACCCGAGCACAATTACTTTATGGTGCCGAGGTGTGGGCCTCACTAATCTGAAAGGGATCCAATCAAAGTTTCTGACAGGTCTATTGGGAAATCCAAGGGGTACGTCACACGTGGCTACAAGGCTCGAATTGGGACAAAAAAGCTGGCAACAGGTGGCTCTGGGAATGGTATTGAAGTTCTGGTGTAAGATAATTGGTGGCAAGCATTCAGGACTCCTGAAGGAGCTCAGGAATGATGCCTATGTGAGCCCATGGTTTTTAGTGATAAAGCGGAGCATGGGGCTCTCAAAGAGCTACTTAGCTGATAAACCAGTGTCAGCGATATTGACTGAGGTCTTAGAAAGAGCAGATGACATTGATAGGCAGGTCAAAATTGGGAAATTAGGCAAATCTGCCCATATGAGGGCCTATTTTGATTGGATACCGCCGTGGGGTAAAATGGCTGCTTGTGTAATGTCAACTATATCTCTGAGGGCCAAGCGCCTGACTATTCAGGCAAGGGTTAATGCCCTGCCATCCCGGGTGCTGGAAGGGAGGTTACAGGGAATTCCCTTCTCAGATAGAACCTGTGCATTTGACAACTTAATTATAGAAACCCCAGGCCATTTGATACTATCCTGCCATTTTTATGACAGGGTGAGGGAAAGGTTTCTGACCCCTCTGCTGCTTAGGTTTCCTGAGCGATCAGAGGAGGTTTTGCTGGATCTTTTGTTGAATAATCCTGATACTCAGATTATTAAGGGAATGGCCTGATTCCTACTGCAGGCAGCTCACTGCAGGCAAAATTTCATGAGCTTTAGGGGCACTGTAAATAGTTCCATTGGCTCAGGGATTTCGGCCCACCTATAGTGCAGCCTAGGTGCTGAGGAAGGCTCAGATTTTCCTTTCCATAAGATGGGAATAGGCCCTCATGTTAGATATATATCCTTGGGTATGAAGATTTTTTTTGTACTATTTCTGTTCTTCCTCAAAATTTGATGGGGTGTCTTGAGTAGTTGGATAGGTACCTTGGGGGTTGGAAGAGTTATTTTATTTTATTTATTTTATTTTATGGCCTATAGAATTATGGCCAATTATACTTTATTTAATTTAAATTCTCATTGGTATTTGATTTTAAATGAGATCATAATTTTATTACAAACTTAATATCTTGTTTTGCATATGAATTTTAGCCTGTGCCTCTTGTTGCATGTGTTATTTATTCCAATGGCCTAGGGCCACACTTGAATAAATGAACTGAACTGAGAGAGAGGGTACTGTAGTGTGTGGGGCTCTTCCAACAGTTAGGCACGAGCACGAGCAGCACCTCCACCCAAACATGTGCCTGCCAGCCATCACAAGCAAGGGTCTCCATTTTCCAGTTGCCATCTCTACCTAGCACCCCCAAATAAGGGCAGGATTTGCATGTGCCAGCCAGGGTCTTTCCAGTTGCCATCACTACTAGCGCCCCAGGGAGGGCAGGATTTGCACGTACCAGCCAGGTGTCATGTATCCTGTATATAGGCATATATTTTGACCATTTGTGTTTCAATGTATTGGAAATCAGAATTAGCCTCTCTGTATGATGACTTCCTAAAGAGCTGTCCTATAGTGACCTTTCTACTGAACTCTTGATCAGATACTGGAAAATCAGCCTGTATACTGGAATATAAGATATAATCAAGTCTGTTAAAGAAATTAACAGTTTCTGTTGACTAGAGTCAAGATACGTGACTCTCAAGCAAGGCAGGAAGAGGTCTTGTTTGTTTGGCATTTACTCATTGTTAATCCTATCTTATATGATAGCAACCTGTTTTAGAATGTATCAACAGGCTTCTTACTATGTATTTTGAGAAAACCCTCCCTGTCAGCAGTCTTGACCTGACGTCATCTAAACTGATTCCAAGCATCTTTTTCTCTATAAGAAGAGAGAGGAAAGATGGATTTTTCAGAAAGCTTCCTTTCCTGAAGCTTCTCTCACTTCTTTCATATGGCAGAATCTGGTAAAGGACTGGGTAATATATTATATCCTATATGATGCATTGAGTCAACCACAGAAATAATACTTAGAGCATATGTTATATCTTATAGATGTTAAGATCTCTGAACTTGTAATAAGAGTTGTTCTTTGAACAAGACATGTCTTTCTAAGTCATGTACTTTTAACTGACACTGTTTCGTTTGTACTATGTCTTTATTTGAACTTATGTAAACTATTACTTAATATTTTTATAATATTCTTAAAGTCTCATAGCCTCCTTTATATAAATGAATTGGTCTTTACAATACTTTGCTGAGCTGGCTGGCTTATTAGCAAAGTGTAAACTCGAATTCCACATATTGGAAAAGAGAGCCAGATAATGTCAGGCCTGGACCACTAAGCGCCTTTTCCTTTGGGGGAAACCAAGGCACAATGCGACACAGGGTCTCTCCATTGCTATCTCTCCCTAGCAGCACCCCAAGGAGGGCAGGATTTGCAGGGTCCCAGACAGGGTCTTTCTAGTTACCATCCCTAGCACCCCAAAGAGGGCAGGATTTGGACATGCCAGCCAGGGTCTCTCCATTGCCATCCCTAGCACGCAAAGAAGGGCAGGATTTGCACGTGCCAGCCAGGGTCTCTCCATTTGCCATCCATAGCATCCCCTAGCACCTCAAGGAGGGCAGAATTTTCATGTGACAGCAAGGGTCTTTCCAGTTGCCATCCCTACTAGCACCAGAAGGAGGGAGGACTAGAGGCATCATCATAAATGCATGATATTAGTTAGGTGTTGTTTATGTGTTCCTGTTTCAGAGAGGATTAGGATGAGGAATCCTCCAATGCCGGTGCCTGGTGCAGGAGGACAACACCAAGGTAGAAGTCACCAGTGCCACCCCCAGACCATGGGCATTGGTGGACAAAAGTCCAATGTCTGGAGGTAGTATCACAAGGACAATGGATTCACCATCAGCAAGGTAAGACACAGGGGCTGGAACAACAGGGCACAGATGCCCTATGACCTGTTAGTAACAGAAGTCCCCTGCAGAGAGAGATTGGCACCCACCCACTTGTGGAGAGAGAATGCAGGCAGGGCTTGACACAGACCATTGGTCTGCTGCAGTATGGCACTTCTTATGTTCCTTCCTATATTTTATGTTCTTTAGGAATGCAGCAAAATATTTAAAAGGGCCAAGGAGGGGACCACATCGGGCCTAATCTCCCACATAGAGAAGCTGCACAGGGAGAAGGTGGTTCGACTTCTGGACTCTGGCATGGCTGTGGATCTGGAACATCAGTGCCAGAAGAAGGGGGGAAGGCAACTCAAAAGAGATGCCAACAAAGCCCTTCCCCCTCCTCCACCAGCTCTGATGTAGAGTCCCCTGGGCCCCAGGAGTCTGCAGCGGCATGGACCTTTCAGTTTGAGGTGGAGAGGCCCATCCGGGACTGCAGCAGCAGGCAGCAACCATGGAAAACCAACTGGTGGAACGGTTCCAGGTGGTCAAGGTCCGGGAAAAGAAGGTGGAGGCGTACTCACAGTACATCTCAAAGTACGTCTCTGCCGAGATGGCCGACTTGGAACTCTTCCACCAGTCTGTCTCCCAGTGGCAGGCGGCTGTGGCAGGGTCCATTGACTATGCCATTGAACACAGCTACCAAATGCCAGCGGGTGTGATGCCCCCTGCCCCTAGCTCCCGTGCACCCCTTCTGCCTTTCCCCCAAGTTCCGGGGGGCAGACCCAAAGACTGAGTACTATTTGATAAGTTTCCTTTCTAGTTTAAAATGTTTGGTTTTTGTTTTATAATGTGATTGTTGTTGTTTTGTTAATAAAAGTTATATTTGTTGTTATTGTGATGAGCTTTGTTTGAACTTTCCAATCTTTTATCCCTCTGTGCTGAAGTGTTCTGCCTGGCAGGTGGCAGAATCTCATACAGCTTGTTCATCCCTGCCAGCAGCACCTGGCATCACATTAGTGTAGTTAAGGTATTAACCCAAAGATGTGCCAGGCAGCAGCAGGGTCTCAACTTGATGAAAGCCCCCCAGGAGGGGCAGGGCTTGTGTCTGTGTGAGTTTACCAGAGAGAAAGAGAGATGGGCTCTTTTGGCAGCGGGCATCCACGGGTGAGTGTGGAGGAGTAAGCTGGTGGGGGGACAGGCTTGCAGGCGGACACCGGTGGCTGCTGGCCAGTCAGGCACAAGCAGCGGCATCACCCAGAATGGAATTCCAGTCCTCCCATGACTGGAATGATGGTCCCAGAATCTTGTTGATGGTTCCTGGGACGAGCAAGCATGACTGCTTCAGGTACAGTGGAATGACAGCCAAAGCCTATGGGAGTTGAATGATGTCCCTAGAATTAGTGCATGGTTGGGCACACTTCATTCAATTGTGTGATAAGTAGGTAGGTATAGGAATGCACACAGGCAGGCACATAATACGTTCTATATTTTGTTATATTCCATCTCATTCTGGTATGCTTTTGCTGCTGCTGAATGTAAGCATCGGGCACAGAGGTCTTCTTGGTTCTGGAAGCTTGCAGCTGGAGCTGGCCTCCCCTTTACCCCATCTCTCTCATTCTAGTGGGGAGCCTCTCTCTCCCTCTCTCCCTCTAGCCATATAGTGCAGGTGACAGCATGGATGGGATCATATCTGTCTCTCCTTCTAGCAGTGGTGATACTTTCTCTCTCTCTCTCTCTCTCTCTCTCCCTCTCCCTCTCTCTCTGAAGCAACCTGGGTGGGCAGACAGGCACCTGGGCATGAGGGGCAGGAAGGCAGGCTAAGGCAGGCTTTGAGCTTGGCAGCAACCTGTGGTACAGAACCCTTGGCACAGGCAGCATATAGGCATGGGGGCCATTAGCATCAGCAGACAGTGGGTTGCCAGGACACAGAACCCTTGGCACAGACCGCATATATGCCTGGGGGCCATTGGCAGCAACAGACAGTGGGTTGTCAGGGTACAGAACCTTTGCCACAGACAGCATATATTGGTTTCCAGGGCAGGCAGTCAGGAATTGTGGCATGATCAGCAGTCAGGCAGACTGAGGCAGGGTTCGAGCTTTGCAACCTGCGCGGGTGGGCAGGCAGGCAGCATGGCATGAAAGGCAGTAGGGCAGGCGGGCTTGGGCAGGCTTTGAGCTAGGCAACCTGGGTGGGCAGACAGGCACCTTGGCATGGGAGGCAGTAAGGCAGACTGAGGCATGCTTTGAGCTTGGTGGCAAGCTGGGCGGGCAGACAGGCAGCATGGCATGAGAGGCAGTAGGCAAGCAGGCTGGGGCATTGGCAGCAGGGCACTCAGATAGGCTAGCAAAGACTGTGCAGCACAAGAGAGAGAGAGAACCAGTCAGTGTCACATAGGCGGGCAAAGATCGTGTAACCACTAGCCATAGGCCGGCTGGCAGGCTTACAGTTTCCCAGTTACACCCTGTGTCATGAGGTCAGTCATATAAGGCCGTCTAGTATAAGAGAGAGGGGGGGGGCAGGTGCCAGGCATTGAGAGGGAGGGACAGCACCTCAGCAGCACTGCAGCAGTAGCCCTATCCCAGATTGAGGAGGAGGAGCCCTGTCCCAAGAGTGCCCCTGGCATGGTATGGCATGTGCTACTGCACCATCAATCCTTGTCCAAGGGCAACTCAGGGAATCCCAGAAGTGGAAGGTTCACCTTAATGAACAGCAACTGCTCCACCAACTTGGCTCCCAGTCTCAGGTGGTGCAGGGAGCAAATGTACCCCAGCATAGAGAACACCCGCTCGCTGGGGACACTGGTTGGTGGGCAGGACAGTATACCCTTGACTACTTTCAACAGGGCTAACCACACATTGACCTTGCTGGCACAGTAGGCCAAGGGATCACTGCTGGGATCAATGCATGGCTCCTCCTCCAGGTAGATCTCTACAGCTGCTGAGGCACCGTCGTACTCCCTCTCATAGCTCTGCCTGAGAACAACCTCCACCACTGCCCTCAGCCACTCTGCTTGCCCTATTGTTCAAGGAGCCATGCTCCCCAGAGTGGCCTGCACGTAGGCCGAGCTGCTTCTGCTTCTGCTGGCAACAGGGGTGCTGCTGCTGCTGGCGCTGCTGCTGCTACCGTTAGGGCAGTGGACAGGGATAGACCCACCTGGCTGAGAGGGGTGGCTGCTCCCACTCCCACCATCCCCAGTGGTGTCCTGTTATATAGCTCATTCTGCCTGCTGGACCCTCTCCACCAGCGCATCCTTCTGGAGGGCATAGAGCGCTGTCTGGAGTGCCATGCTGCCCTTGACCCTGGGGTCCAGCATTGTTGTCAGAACATATTGGTCCCACTGCAGGAGCATGACAAAATGCACCTCCAACCCTGACTTCAGATTCCACACCAGGTCAAGCACCTCATCAGCCAGCTTCCTGCCCGCAGGACCACAATACCACCCCCTGAGAATCTCATCCAGCCTTCTCTGGAGACTCCGGACCAGAGGGGTCACCTGGCTGAGGATGAAGGTGGAGTCTCTCATGGTCTCCGTCATGGCTAGGAATGGTCTCAGGACAAAGACCGTTTGAGCCAGGAGCTCCCATTCCATCCCATTAAACCCTTCCGGTGCCCCACAGTCTGTCTCCAGTTGAACATGATCCAAGTTGGCTTTCTTCTCAAGAAGCCACTTGGGCATCAGGAAGGTAGACCAGCTTGTGCACTGGGGAGCCTTGCTCGACCTGCTTCTCACAGAGGAGTTCACTGCCCTTCATGCTCCTGTTGAAGAACCCTGCCAGCTTCCTCCCCCGGTTGATCTGGGAGCTGAGGATGCCTTCCCAATCCCCTTATCCCCCAAGCCAACATCATCCGTGACCACCAGGTGAAGGGTGTGTGCGGCACAAGGGATGCGGTGAAGTCCCCATCATGAACTGCCTTTAGTACATTTTTGGCATTGTCTATCACCACATGCCCCTTGGTGAAGGCCGTGCATGATGTAACCCACTCCCTCACCATGGTGGCCAGGGCTAACTCTATGTTCCTGGAGGTTTGGGGGCTGTCCATAACTTGTGCCTGAAGCAGGGCCCACCTATACCCTGCTTCAGGACCCCTCCTGCCACTCCCCAAAGCTCTCCAGGTCCTGTCACCAGTGCACTGTTACCACCAGGTACGGGTGCTGGGCGTTCCTGCTGAACCACATGTCCATGGTGAAGTGGACCATGGCCCCCCAAGTCCCTTGCCTGCTGCTCCCTCACCCGCTCCTTCAAAGCCCTGTAAAGGTCTGGCACCACAGTCCGACTGAGGGTGATGCAGGATGGCAGCTTAAACTGAGGGCCAGGAACCCAATCAGCCGCTGGAAGCCCTTGTCGTCTACAATTGAGAAGGGCTGCCCATCCAGCGCAATCATTTTGGTCAACAGGCGCTTGGCTTTCTCTTGAAAACCACGCTGCCCTGATGCCAATGGTCTTGGCAGCTGCCTCCAACCCAGCTCCTCCATGGTGGACTGATGCTGCTGGTGAGGATCCTGCTGCTGTTCTTCCCTCCTGCTCCTTCTGGTAGAGGCAGCAGTTGGTGCAGGACTCTTGGCCACTGAAGGGCAACTGGCTGCTGCAGTCAGGAACCCACTGGCATCCACTTCCCCTGCCTTCCTGCTTAGCATCAGAGCGCTCTGGCATGACTTCAAGTCCCTCACCATTGCAATTGTCCCAAGGTTGGCGAGCACCTACCCACACTTCACCAGCTAGTGTCTGCCTCTGACTCACCATCTGTGATCACGGTGATGTCCCATGAAAGGGAGTATTGGGGCCTTGGGGCTAGACTGCCCGTTTCCGCCATGCTGCTGGCACTCTCCCTGTGCCCCCCTCTATAGCTGCTACTGCTGCTGCTGCTGCTACTCCTCTCCCTAGTGCCATTGCCTGGGGATTGGGCCCTGCCTCTAGCAGCTGGGGTGGAATCCTCCAGCTCTGGACTGCTGGGGATCACCTCCATAATGGGGTACATTGGTGGCCCTGAAGGAACATCAGAAGCAGCATCACCTGTGCCAGCGCCAGCCACAGCAGAGACAGCCTCAGCCTCATGTACTGCAGACCTTCCAGTGCCCTGCATGGCAGTGGAGGGCACTGCCAGGAGGCGACACTGAGCCGCTGAAGCCTGTTGCCTTAAAGCAGGCCTGCGGAGTTTGGGGCGTGGGGACGTGCTCTGGCTGCTGCTGCTGTCTGCTGCCACTCCATGGCCACAACCCCTACCACCTCTCCCACGTGCCCCATTGCCTGTCTTACGGGCAGCAGACCGGCCTCTCCTACTTCCCTTCTCCATGTCTTCCAACTCAAATAGACACAAAGATTTTATTTTAAATTTTAAAAAAAAATTTACTCAGATTTTTAATCTAATATTATATCTATCGCTACACTAAATCTAACTGCTATTAACTATTCTAAAACCTATAGAACTAAATGGAATATCCTAATAACTACAAAGGCCTTGTCCTACAAATACACTATAAACAAAGTATCTCTATCTATCTCTATAACTAAGCTAACAAATCTATCTATCTATCTATCTATCTATCTATCTATCTATCTATCTATCTATCCAATATTAAAAAGGGGGAAACAAAAAGAACACAGGGAAGGGTACAAAACTGAAATGAAAATCAATCTAATAAGAATCCTACTCTAAATAAATTCCAAACTTAAAACATGGGAAGGGAATCAAGGATGGAATAAGAGGGAGAGGGAAAGGATTCAATGGAGGGGGTGCGGAGGAAGGAAGATTGAACATAGGGAACACAGAGAGGGGTAAAAACAAAAAATAACACACAGATTTATCTAATCTAATCTAAATAAATGATAATATGGAGGTAAATGGGTTAGATGGGTGAAATAGGAGGAGGACGGCAATAGATTAGGGAGCTGGGAGGTACAAAACTCAGGGGCGACTGGTGGGTTTTGAGGTTGGACGGGCAGTAAGGCCGGTTGGGCCACCGGTGAGCCTAGGGGTGGAGCAAGGGCAACATTAGATGGAGTCAGGGCAACGGTAGGCCAATGGCATGGCATAACCCAGCAACAAGGAGTTCCCAGGGTTGGATGGACATTACATTACTTAATGATTGTAACACTGCTGTGTGAAGCACTGAC
Organism: Sphenodon punctatus; assembly: GCA_003113815.1. Classification (NCBI taxonomy): domain Eukaryota; kingdom Metazoa; phylum Chordata; class Lepidosauria; order Sphenodontia; family Sphenodontidae; genus Sphenodon; species Sphenodon punctatus. The sequence goes on from QEPC01015618.1 coordinate 162,004, forward strand.
ACCAGGGGATAGAGAACCCTCTTATTGGCACAGCATTTAGCAGGTGAGGGTAGAGGTCGGGTGGATTTTTGGGGTGTGGGTAGGGGGTTTGGGGTGATTTTATTGTATTATTTTGTATTTTTACTATTTTTCCCTTTGGGCTTTTTTTTCTGTAAATCGCCCTGAGCATTTGGGGGAAGGGCAGGGTATAAATTCTGAGAAATATAAGAGATTACGGTCTTGTGCAAGTGTGTAAGGAAGGGATTAACTGGAATTAAATTCACCCCCTTAGTCAGGGACCCATTTTCACTGTGGTTTCCCAATTACTGCTAATAAAGAAAATACAGTGAACACTGTCCCTGCCCTTAGTCAATTCAAGTTCATTTTCCCACATAGACAGAAATTTAGTGAATTGCATCTTTTTCAGAAGAACAATTCTGTCTGATTCAAAACTTGGAGCCTCACCACAGACTAGCCACTAGTATCTCTCTTCTTTCCAGACTTGCTTATTAACAAAGAATCTTTACAAACTTGTTGTCACACCTGTGAACAACAAGTGCGGCATCTCCAGCAATTTCATTTAGGCAGGCTATTGAACTCCTGGTTTAAAAGCAGACAGACAAGTCACAACCTTAAACCTCACTTACAAGCAGCTTTAGCAAAGATTCACAGAACAGACAAAGCTTTTCCCCCAAACCACATGTAAACCAGAAACCAAGATACAACGAGGCACCTTAATTTATGCAGGTTATTCACAGGTTAAAAGGTGTCCTCACTAGTCACACCTGTGAATATTGTCTGCAGAGTCCCGAGACCCACTAATGGGAGAGAGAGAGCTAGAAGGAGGAAGACTGAGATGCAGGGATCACAGAGTTGCCAGCTCATATGATTTGATTTCAAGTCCCATGATTTTAAGAGTTTCTTCAAGCCTAAAATTGCGAGACCTGAGATAAAACCATGAGAATCTCATCTTTTATTGTTACAAGGCAAGTTTCTTGTCCTTAGGTTGCAGAGAAGAGCTTGAAAAGGTGACTAAATGCTCAGGCCAGAAGGCAAATAAAATGAACTCCAGATTGGTTATTTTAAAAAAAAACAAAAAAAAACCCCTCTTGATTTCTAAGTCAGACTCACAATTTGGGGCATTTGGGTCTAGCAACCCTGGGATCAGTAGGGAGAGACTTGAGGGTAGAGTCTGGTGGTTTTAAGCACAGGTGGGGTTGGAGACTGGAGCTGGGTAGGGAGGGACTGGAACCCAAGGCAGGGAAAGGCGGAGGGTTGGAAGGATGGATTCTGGAGGTAGAGCAAGGTGGGCATTGGAGACAGGTAGGGGAAGGACTGGGGATTGACGGCCATGGGTGGGAAAAAGGGGGAAGAGTTGGAATGCAGTCTGGGAAGATGGGGGCAAGGGCTGATATTGCAGTGTTTAGGGACTGACTTATAAAGTCAAGGGCCTCGGTGCTGAGGGGATGGCCTGGTGAGTGTCACGGCTGGTAAAGGGAAGAGGGGAAAGATATGGGAAGGAAGGGGAGAGCAAGGGGAGGCTAACACACACTGAGAGGGGAAGACACACAAAAGGGCAGCCTTGTCTCAAATATCTATCGGAGGAAAAAGGATCCCTCAGGGTCTTAGTTGGGCTGTCTCTCTGACTCAGAGAGTAGCCCTGCTCATCATTGGGAAGTTCAGAGAACAGGCAATTGCCCCAACACTGAAGGGCACAATACAAGACAGTCA
>QEPC01015618.1:178694-204880 GCA_003113815.1 Sphenodon punctatus
CAATAAGCTCCAGGCACCAGCAGAACACAGGGAGTCTCTTTCTCCTCCCTTCCCCCACAGCTGCAGACACTCCTCCTACCCAAAGGGTGTCCCAGCCCTTGTATTAGTACCTGCAAGGGGGAGAAACAGCCAATAAGCTCCAGGCACCAGCAGAACACAGGGAGTCTCTTTCTCCTCCCTTCCCCCACAGCTGCAGACACTCCTCCTACCCAAAGGGTGTCCCAGCCCTTGTATTAGTACCTGCAAGGGGGAGAAACAGCCAATAAGCTCCAGGCACCAGCAGAACACAGGGAGTCTCTTTCTCCTCCCTTCCCCCACAGCTGCAGACACTCCTCCCCCTCCTGCCATGCTTCAAGGTCAAAGCAGAAGCAGCAGCAGCTTCAGTATGGGTTGTGTCATGGAGCTGGGCAGCAATGAGAGGAGTGAAGAGGAGGTGGAGGAGACTTCTGTTAATGCCGATCCCCCTGTAGCCACATTGGGGACAAAGGCAGCTGCCCCAAGCGGTGGCACAAGGGGTTCAGGAGGGTGCCCCAGGGGTCTGTGTGGGATCACTTCAAGGATGTGATCCCAGGTGACAGCAGCCAGGTGGCCTGCCTTCACTGTGGGACGGTAGTGTGCCATGGGAATAAGAGGGGGAATTTAAGTAATAATGGCATGAATTCCCACATGAGGACCTGGCATAGGGCTTTACTGCTGCACATTGGAAACTGTGGACAGGAGTGGGTTCACAGCTGCAGCAAGCACAAGCAGCAGCAGACCTTCCCCCTCTGCTCATGGCAAGGGGAAGGAGGTACAACAGCAGCAGGTCATAAAGGGACCTTGCAGGTTTTTTTTAACCCAACACCAGCTTCCTGATCCATTACTCCCACAGGGTGTGTTGTTTGGGGGGAGAACTAATGCCATTTGCCTGTACTACAAAGTCCAGGAAAATGAAGAGATACACTATTATGATTTCACCAGCCTGTACCCCTTTATGAATAAATCCAAAGAGTACGCCATTGGCCATCCCAAAATCAGTAATGAGAATTTTGATCCAATCTCAAACTATTTCAGTCTTGTAAAACTGAAAATGCTCCCACCACGTGGACTTTTTTCCCGATGTTACCTGTCAGGGTCGGGGGGAAGCTCATGTTCCCTTTTTGCCATGCGTATTCATAAAGCAGAAATCAGGAACCATATAACCATACAGATGAGGAAAGGACCATCCAGGGGACCTGGTGTTCATTGGAAGTGGTTAAGGCTATTGAGAAGCAGTATCGTGTGGTGAAAATTTTTGAAATTTTGAAAACAAATCCAACAAGCTGTTTTCAGACTATATCAAAATGCACCTGCACCAGAAGCAAGAGACTTCAGGGTTTCCAGACTGGTGTAAATCATCAGAACAAAAGGACAAGTATGTCCATGAATATTTTGAGAAAGAGGGTGTGCAGTTACATCCAAAGCACATAATTGTGAACCCTACAATACACAGTCAGGTCAAACTGTGCTTAAATTCTCTGTGAAGAAAATTTGGTCAGAGAACAAACCTGCCTAACACCAACATTGTGTGGGATACCCAGGTATTGATGGAATATGTGTTTTCCCCCAAATATGTTTCTTCTCGCAAACTGCTTGAGGATGACATAGCTTGTGTGACCTGGAAACATGCTAAAGGATGGTACGTCATGTCTAACACCATCAACATCTTCATAGCCTGTTTCACCACTGCGTATGCCCAGTTAGAACTGTATAACTTGCTAGGTGGGCTGCAGGAGCAGTGTCTGTACCATGACCATGACTCAGTCATTTTTGTGAGTAGGAAGGGTGAGTGGAAGCCCCCTCTGGGGGACTATTTATGTGACCTCACAAGTGAGATCCCAATAGATCAACATATCATTGAGTTTTTTTCAAGTGGTCCAAAGACTTACTCTTACAAGCTGTCAGGGGGTAAAACCTGTGTGAAAGTGAAAGGGATTACTTTGAACACTGCCAATTCAGAAAAAGTTAACTTTGAAAGATTAAAAGACCTGGTGTAGAACTATAGAGCTGCCCATTCAGAGGACCCCCTGAAAGAAATCAGGATACAGCAGCCCTCTATAGTCAGACACAAAAAGCAGTGGCTCATTGAGACGAAGGTCCTCAGGAAAACACAAAAAGTCGTTTATGACAAGCAAGTCCTCAGAGGGGGATTTAACACCATCCCTTACAACTTTTAAATGGATGTGTGGTGGAAACACCCTTTCTCAGCCATTCTGGCTAGTCCTAGTAACTGTGGGAAAGCTATTTTATAAAAAAGGTCTTGGATCATGTTGATAGTTTATTATCTGTTATGCCTGAGAATATGCTATAGTGTTATAGATGCTGGCAGCCTTTGTATAAAGAATTAATTTGTAAATATCCTTTTATCAAGTTTGTAGATAGTTTACCAGATACACTGAATGATTATGTGTTGTTACCTACCAGTAAAGTCAATTGGGTTGTAGCAGACAATTTGATGGACTCTGCTTCTGAAAATGGTGAGTTCAAGAAAGCGTTTATGAAATATTGTCACCAGCGAAATTTATCAATATTCTATATTATTCAGAACACCTTTGCCAGGGCAGACATAGCAGAACTATTAATCTTAACAGTAAATTTATCATTTTGTTTAAGAACCCTAGAGATAAATTACAGATTGCTACTCTGGCCCAGCAAACGTATCCAGTAAAAAACATTTTTTTCATGGAGGCCTTTGAAGATGCTACCCAAAAACCTTATGGCTATCTGGTTGTGGATTTAAATGCTTCCACACTAGAGGCTTACAGACTAAGAATGTGTCTTTTCCCACCAGGTTTGCCTGTCACATACACTTTGAAAAAATCAAAGGTTGGGAATAAAAGCCACTTATCTTATTACCCCCACCCAATTTTGATGCATTTCAGAGCAAGTTTTTCATCTCAGTTCAAGAGAAATCTCCCCCTTCTAAAGCAGCCTGTCAAAATACCTCTTTTGCAGAAAAAATCTATTCTATGTATTGCTTCTGATGACTTAATGGCTTCCATCTCAGAAATTGCTTTAAATACCTTAAAAGGTAATATTCCTCTCACCCCAAGACAACTAAGGGTGTTGAAAAAAGAAAAAAGAAATATAAAGACCCTCAAAACATCTCTTAAAAGAAAGAGACAGCCACTGAAGCAAAAGGGTGGCTTTCTAGAACCTCTGCTTAGCATCGTCATACATCTGATCATGGGCCTTTTGATTAGACAGTGATGGAATATGCCAAAAAAATGTACTTGGTACCATCACAGCAGCTAGAGCAGTTAAGAAGACCTCCTCCCTCTGAGGAAAACATAAGAAACTGTTCCCTAGACATGGAAATGAAATCCATTCTGCACAGGCCCAATTTGGGTGACTCAGAGAAGGCTAAGCAGTATGCTTCTGTCCTTCAAAAATATTTAACCTTTCTGAGGCAAGAGGATGCAAAAAAAGGAAGACTGACTTTAATGCTTCCCCCCTTGGAAGAGTTGGCCTCTAGTACCCAACCCAAGCTCCCTCAGGAATCAGACACCATCACACAGGAGGTGCTGAGAGGGATAAATAAGCAGAATCAGGCCAATGTGCAAATTCTGCTGACTCAATTAAAACAGAATACTGAGTGCACCTCCTGGGATGACAGTGGTACATTTGTGTACAAAGGCACACCAATAAGAGGGTCTAGCATCCTGGACCTGGTGCGTGCAGCCACATAACAGCACGCTGTCAAGAAACCACCCACCGGATGGGATATTTTTTGAGAACTATGACTGAAGTTAACATTCCTTCATCTCTAATAAGAAATGTCTCTAACAGAGAGCTTCTGGTCTCCATGAAATCAGGCTCCACCTCAAGTTTGCCTATCACCCCTGTGTCCCCTCTTCAAGTCTATAGAAGGAAGCCCAAATTATTTATCTGGCTCCCTATGTAACGTGTTGTTTTACTGTGATGTAGTTTAAATAAAACCTTGATTTTCTTCTTTAAAAAGAATCATGCTGTCTGGGTCTTTACTTCAAAAGTGTGGGTTGAACAAAAGACACAGACAGTGAGTTACTTTTAAAACCCTGACACAAGGGGGTCACTTTTATTGGGAAATAAGGCTCTGAAATTCACTGCAGGAGAAACAGGTCTGGGCTTGTTGAAACATGCCCGCCACATTCCTTGGCATGTGCAAGAGGAAATACCTTTTTATTTTTTACAAATTGCATGACCATTCGGTCATTTTCTGTTAAATTATCAGAATATATTTCTAAAATTGGTTCAAAAGATAAACCCTTGCATTGGTGATGTAGAAAAAATACACAGTGATAACCACAGAGCTTAGGTCTTGTAATTGTTTGCAGTCAAATACAATCGTACAGTCATTTTTGTTCACAAATTTTAAAATGTTTCTAGGAAACAAAATGCTGTCAGGTGAATGTCCATACGAGTCAGAAAACTCGCTCTTGTTGTGTTCTGTTAGGTAGATCACAAGCCAGTGTTTTCCACACTGGGTATGGGTGTGTGTGTTGACCAATAGGCCTACAGGCCTTTGCGTCAATATCCCCTTGGGAAGCAAGTCACTCGGGAACACATCCAAGAAAGTCTTTCTTGTGTAAGGGTCTGATGATAAAACATGTATTAGCTGTATGGAATCCATGTTACATATAGCCAAACAACACGTTTCTCCTTTGATTTATCTCTATCACATTGTCAAAAACAGCATAAATGATCATGTTGACAGTGATAGGTAATGTAGCAGAAAAACTTATTTCTGCCTTCAGGTTTCCATTTTTAATTAGTGAGTTATGGTCACCACCTTCCTGATCGGGAAACAGATCAAAGGCGAACAGCATGTATTCCTGTACAAACTCCTCACGATTGATGAGCAACACACGGTCTTTCATGTGTTTGCCAGTGATTTGTACCAGATTCATGTATTCTCTGACACAATTTCTTACTGCAAAGTCCAGCTTCAGTGGCTTGGCTGGAATCTGCTCTCCAGCCACATAGAGCACCACAAAATTAATAGCATAATGTTTTAAATGGAAGGGATTCTTGCAATTATTTCCACTAAAAGCATCATTGTCCAGGAAGCCCAAGACAAGCAGCTTTAGGATCTGTCTGACAAACAGGTTCTCCTGATTATTGATACAACTGACAAAGGGAATCCTGAACATTTTCATCCCTATCTGAGCTACAGGGTATTTATTATTGGAGGTAAGCAGGGCCTCAGCATGTCCTAGGCAAACTCCTGGTGCCACTCGTACTTTTTCACAAAAAGTGAGATGTTTAGAAGCTGCAACTTGTACCTCCTGGCAGGCTAATTGCTCTTGTGGCAAAAGGAATCTTTGCTCCAAATAGTTTTTATTTTAACTTCCACCCTGTTCAATAATAGTTTTTCTTGAAAAAACAGGACGCTTTAGAGGGGACCCAGCAGCTCAACTTTTCTGCTCTCTCGGGTTAGTTGTACCCTCTTCTTAAAGCCCTCATTACCCACTTCCAAATCCATTGATACATGTTTTCCAGATGTGTCTTTGTAAAACAGGCCTGCAGAAAATTGTGTGGTGAGGGCGTCTCCACTGTAATTGAGCACAGATTCTATGAATCCCCTGTAAGGGTAACAGATATTGCTGTGATTAATTATGTGACCCCCCAGCGGAACATACATCTGACTGAAAATGGAGGACACCAGGTAGTTCACTAACCCCACCTCGGTGTCTGCATCAAGGTTAGTGCTGTTTTCCTTGACAATCTTGCAGGAAAGGTAGAGTAACGTGTTTTTCAAATCTAAATAGTCTATACCATTTCCAGGTATGAAAAAATCAAGTGGGGCTGTCTCCCCCACGGTTGAGAGAGAGGGGATTTCTATGTACATGCTCTTCTCAATGCTGCTTTGTGTGTGGGGTTCTTGAAACAGGCCAAGTTCAGATTTGGTGCATTCCTCAGATCCACAGTGAATAAAAGTCATGTTGATTAAAATATATCACCCTTGCTCTCACAAGCACGTCTCCTCGCTCATGCAGCCTTCCCCCTCTTCTGACGTGGTCCTCTCTGCAGAGATTTTCTTTTATGGGGTCGAGGTGGTCCCACCCATCGCATTTGTGGTGCCTTTCTCTTAACTCCACCTCTTCTCTGTATGTACATAAGCCCAGAGCCCTCCTGCTTATCAGAGGGGGTGATTTTCTCCATAACTGCACAAGAGATGTGGCCCACTACATACTTAGCTATATTTTGGGTGGCTGTTTTGGCATGGGGCTTAATAAACTCAAAGCCCCTTCTTAAGAGAGGAATTGCTTTTCAAAAGATACTGCAGAATATTCCCCCAATACCTGCCCCGTAAATCAAAGGGGCACCATGAAACCCTCGGAGGGCATATCCAGCTTGGGCTTTGTAATAGCTGGCATGGAACCTGAGGTCCCTGTAATATTTTACAATCACCATCTGAAAAACGTAGTCCTCTCCAAGGACGTATGTGTAGTTTGACAACCACCTTTTCAAAATGAAATGAGACGTGCGCATTCTAATCTGTCTTTATTTCAATAGTTATAGTGTCAATGTGGTGTTTTCTGACCGGTACATAGTGAGGCTTGTCATAGGTGATGATAACAAATTCATTGCTGTTTCCACGCGCAGGAACACATCGCAATAACGGCACTGAGAAATCCCCCACTAACTGGTGTTCTACAATGTCTGTGTACAGATACAAAGAGTTAAATCCTCCTGTAATTTCTGCAGTGTGGGGAAATTGCTGGTTCATTAAACCTGGCGACACCCCTATTATATGGTCTATAGACCCATGGACCAGGACCCTGTGTGTATCAGTGGTCTCCAATCTAACTTTTCTCCCCACCGGATCAAACCTCAGGGCTACAGGAGGTAGGCTGATACCTCTGGGTATCTGGTTGTTTATTTGATCCAGTAGTTCTGTAACGCTTGAATAATAGCCTGGGGCAAGGGTCTAATGCCAATTTGCAGATCCAAGGATGATCTCACAAATGGTGGGCGTAGCGATGTTGTCCCAGCTGGGGGGTTATTTATTTCAGCCAGTCTGACTTCCCAGGCACCAGAAAGGTCCAACAGTCTGACTAGCTGTATGGTAAAATTAGAACTGGTGTTTTGTGGGAAAGCATTGGTGCATGCGTTGCTTGGTAAATTAATGTGAAACCCTCCTTCCTCCATGATGATTAAGCAGCAGTGACCTCTGACACTCTTACCCAACTGTTACATTTAGAAGGCCATCCTAGTCACTTTACCAAGCACTGCTTGTTTCTCCCTTTCCCCTTTGTGGCTAACACCATCTAAGTCTGGTACACCTTTTCCTGTTTAGGGTTGACTTTTTGAAGTTCTTCAGGATAGAAGGTGTCAAGGATCGCTTCACCTTCATAATCTGTCAGTCTGTACCCAGCTCTCTGAACCCTGTTAAGCATAGCATCCACTCTGACTATTTCCCCTGTAAAGGTTTGCTCACAACCTTTCTCAAATTTACCCTTGAACTTGGAGATCCTGACATGGTCCCCTTTTCTAAAAGAGGGTGCCTCCTTTCTTAACCCCAGCTTGTCTACGTAAAGCGTTTTCCACACCCTCAGTGTATTTGTGGAGCTCACATCTACAGATCTGGCGTGTATGGCTCTGTGGTAGCTACAATTATAGCTCTTGATGAGCTGCAGCAGGACATCAGTAGAACGAAAGGTATTGCGAGCTGTGAAATATCTCCACATCTTTGTTTTTAAAGTTCTGTTAAAACACTCCACCACCCCTGCCTTAACATGGTTGTTTGTCACAAAGTGGTGTATCCCACGCTGCCTGAGAAAATTTTGGAAAGTTATTTAAAAATTCTTTCCCCTGATCTCTTTGTAATTTTGGGGGTATCCTCCTTTCCCTGAAAATGTCGCAAAGGCAGTAGCCACTTCACCTCCAACCTTTTCTTTCAAACCTAAGGCCTAGACATACTTAGACAGGATGTCTGTGATGGTCAAGCTGTACTTGATGCCCCCGTTGTAGTTTGAGAACACTTTCATATCTACAAGATCACTCTGCCATTGGGCGTCCACTTCTGACACAATTGTTTTGTTTCTTTTAAAATGCTTTCATGCAGGTTTGTGCAGGGTATAGGCATACTGGTCTGAAAGCCAAGAAATCACCTCTTTCTAAGAAAAGATATTACTGTGCTTTTTAGCAGCCTGAAAAAGAGAATTCACCCCCCCCCCCCAAACTTCCAGGTTCTCCTGGAGTGTAATAGATCTCTTTTAACAGCACTTCGTGACCAGTCATGATTCAAACTTTATAAACTAAAAGACAGAAATGACACCAAATGACATTTCAAATAAAGTTTTTATTCTTCTCTGTTCAACTGTTTCTTCTTGCAGCAATCCAGTTGGTCAGCTCCTCCTCTAGAACATGTGCAAAAGCAGGAGACGCAAGATACACTTACCTCCACAGGTGTTCCCAGGTTCATGTTTTCAAAAGCCTTCAGAAAGTTTCCCTTTACCTATTTAAATAAAAAAAATTAAGATACATCACTGCATCTCTGCTTTTCTCTTTACCCAACCAAAGCACCTACCCCCCAAATGTCTGTGACTTACCACTGGGTCTTCTGCTGGAATGGTGGTTTGAATATCTATAGACTCATACACAGCTGCTTCAATAGGTTGCTGGACAAGTTTCCTTCTGGTCTCAGCAATTTTTTTGCCTCTACGTTGTTTTCCTATAGGGGCCAGGGGATTTTTACTTTTCTTGTGGTTTTTCTGCAAGCGGTCCAGCAAGGCCGTTGGTGTAAAAGATGTCAAGGTGGTAACAAAAGCCCCCAGTTTTGCCTCTCGTTCACCACACTGCAAACTGTATAGAAAATGGTGACCCTTCTCACAAAATGGCGGGCCCCTCATTCCTACCTCCCATGGGGCAGGTCTACTGCTTCAAAAACCTTTCTGACTGGTCGAGGGTGGTGGGATGATCACTTTGAGACCTTGTATAACCCCCTTCAACCAATCCAGACTGTGCACACCCCCGTTCACACCATTGGACTGATCTCAACAACAGATGGGGTTATGCTGATGAAACCTTCACCGATTTGTTCAGCCTGGTCTCCTGAGTTGTGTGAAATCTCACATGACCCCCTTTGGTCAATCCAACCTAGCCCCCCCCCATGATCCGCCACCCCATTGGCCCATTTTTTCCCTTGCAAAACGGGGTGGGCTAGAATGATGAAACCTTCACCCATTAGTCCAACTCAGTGAGTGGTTTGAGGGGTCAGATGACCCTCATCCAAGGACCTTGTGGGATCAGGGAGGGGGAGAGCCTTCACCTCCCCCACACCCTGACCCACAAGCAGATCCACTAATCACACGTAAGGACCTTCTGAGGTCAGGGAGAGGGAAGGAACCTTTGGTTCCACCCCCTCACCCCTGACCTGGAAGCATTACATGCTTCTACATCACTTCCACCCCTCAGGTGAAACTTCCAGCGAGCCAGTAAACATCCAGGGTCAGCGTAAGGACCTTCCAGGGTCAGGGAGGGGACTGGAACCTTTGGTTCCACCCCCACCCCTGACCCAGAAGCATTACTTACTTCTATATCACTTCTGCCTAACATGTCACTTCTGATCCCAGGAGCTACGTCACATCCGCTTCCGACTACATCGCTTCCACCTCCGGCACATCACTTCCGCTTCTGACTACGCTACTTCTGCTTCCGGTCAAATGGGTATGACATAATGAATATGCAAATTAAACGCTGACCACTTCATTAGTATTCATGTGGGTATGATGCCATGAATTTTTAAAACAAATAAAAGCTCAAACTGTTTACTGTTTGGGGGGTTGCTGCCCAAGGGTTGATTTGGATGGGACCTTATTTTAGTGCTCTTCTCCTGTGGTGGGTGGCTGTTAGGGTCCGTCCGGCTCTATTAGTTCCTTGCAGCTCACCGTGTGTTGTCCGGCAACTAGTCGGCAAACACAGGAGCAGGGAGAGCCGCAAACACTATGGCCTGGAGGCAGAGCTATCTCACACTCATAGGAGACAGGGATTTCCACCCAGGGACAGGGCACGCTTGACAGAATGCCAGGGTCAGAAGCGGGCGGGGGCCCCGTCCTGAACGCAGCAGTGTTACTCAACTCAGGTCCTATAAAAGGTACCGGTGGGGCCAGGAGCCACCGCCAGTAATCAGACTTGAGAATCTGGCCCCTAGAGTGTCTGGAGAAGTTGTTCTGAGTGGAGTGTCTGGATCTTTGCCTGTGTTTCATGTGTTGTCCCCCCCCCCTGGAGTGCGTCTGTGGTGAGTGACTGAGAGTGGTTTCCCTGTTATTGTGGTCATTGTTTTGTGTAGGATTGGGAGTTGAGATACCGGTGCATAGGTTCCCTGTTCCCTTCTCCCTCTTCCCTCTGCCCCCATAGTTGATACTGCCCTACACTTCTTCTCCCTTCCAGAGTGAAAGCCCTGTCCCGCACCATCCCTTTCCCTTCCATATACACTTTCCCTTGTTCCTTCCTGCCCCTTGGGTTCCTCCTCTTTCACCTCCTATCCTCACAGATTGCCACAGTTTCCTGGACCCTGTGTATTCCCCTGAATGTCTGGACACCCTGTCTCTTGTCATTTCCCTTGGGGCAATTGCCTTTCTCTCTTAATCTCCCTATGATGAGTCGGGTTGCCCCCTTAACTGGAGGGAAAGCCCAACTAAGACCCTGAGGGACCTTTTTCCACTTGATAGAAAGACAGCTAAGAGAGAAAGCCACCTTGTCCCCGTGTCCCCTACTCCCTGTGTTTTCCTTTTCCCTTCCCCCTCTCTACTCCCGAAGAGACCCCTTTTCCTCCTCCCTACACTGGCCTCCTCACTTAGCTTCTCCCCTACTAAGATTTAGGGCTACTTTTCTGCCAAGATGGATGCAAAGCACCCCAAACAGAGTTCCAGAACAATGGAGCAATTGCTCGTACCACTCCATGGAAACACGCAGAACACTGGACGTAGCGAATTCACAAACACTTGAGACAGCTTGGTTACACTACATGATCAGTGGCAACCCCAGTAGTCCCACCTCACTAGACACAACCCCTCCAGTGCTGGGAGCTAGACTGCCAGACTCAGAGTGCTGTTTAGAACAGACTTCTTTATGGAGGAAGAACCCCTGAAGTTCTGTTTGGTTAACTCAAAGAACAAGCTGCTGGATTTGTTTCAAGTGAGCTTTGGTTCGATTTTAAAGTTAAAATTGCATGATAAGCCTCCTCTAGGAGACAGAAAGGGAGTCTTTTATCTTATGCTTCAACTACAGTAGACTTTGAGTCCAAGAAGTATAAGTTGGTAGCCCTTTAATTTTTAAAAAAGTATATTCTGAAGAGCTTACTCCCCCAACAAACTCCTCTTCCTGTGGAATTAATCTCCCACAAGTGAAGACCGAGACCAACCAGACCATAACCAACACCTTTGCTTATAACAATAATCTGTTGTATTTAGTTTTAACTCTGCTGGATTTTAGTTTTAGTTTTAGCTTAACTCTGAGCAATAATAAATAATAATAAATAAATAAATAACCTGGACAAAGTGTATGCCCCATTCATTGGACATGGTAGCCTTTCATGGAGATGCATTGACAAATTTCATAGGAAATTGTGCATTTACTTTTTTTTTAGGGGGGGGAGAAAAACTTGGCTTCAATTTAAAACCTGGAAGTCATATCCATGCAATCAGAAATGTATTTCTATTTGCCCTTGGGACAGGGTGGGATTAAATTTCAAAATGTTTCATGAACATGTTGCTCTTCCTTGTTTACTCACAGGCTCTGCAGTATGGGGTCTCCTCCTAATTTGCCCTAGACTCACATAATCCAGGTCACCCTCCATTTGAGGCCCCAGGGCCCAAACTTTGGTTGCTGCTTTAAAGCAGAAAGGGTGGGGGTTGATATGATATTGCATGGCTGTGAGCCCAGTGCACACCACTGCAGTTCTCCTTATTATCCTACGTGGTGAAAGTGTTCACTTAAAACACTTTCTCCCTCCTCCACAGCACACACACACATACACTCACACTGACTCCCCCCTTCCCCCTAGCACATACACATTCAGTACTCCCTCCACCTTTGCACAAACACACGCAATGACTATTCCCCTCCCCCAGCACACACACACACACACACACACACACACACACACACACACATGGCTCCCTCCCCCTAGCATACACACTCACACTGACTTCCCCCCTACCCCTAGGACACAAGCTCATCCCTACTGTCCAGTCACACACACACTCGCTCCTCCCCACACAGAAACAGAGTTACTGTACTGCCACCACAGCCAGAAACACAGCCATCAAAGTGCTTTGAACTTGCTCACTTCCATGCCTGACTCCCGGCCACAGCCATCACAACCACTGCCACACTTTAGGAAGCTCCTGTGACAGTAGCCCACTCACCTAACTGCCACTGCTGTCACCGTTGAAACTTTAAAAGCCCCTGTGGTGCTGGGCTGTGTCTGTGCTCATGCTGAGGGCAGCGCAAGGTTTATTTCTTTGTGGCTTGCTGAGACTACATGTCCTAGCATGCCACTGTAGGAAACATGCGTGCAGGGTGGAAACATGGCAACTGTGCCCTTTAAACCATGCTGCAGTGTTGGATGAGGCACACAGGGGACAAGCAGCAGCAGCTGCAATTAAGTGGCTAGATGTCTGCACGTTAGGGGTGGGTGGAGGGCCGGCAGCATGAGACAAGTGATGGGGCCATGTGCCAGACAGAGGTAGGAAAGATTGTTCGAGAGGCAGCCAAGAAGCAGGGTGGTGTGTGTGTGTGTTGTAGTTTCTCCCCCTCTCCCAGAATGCTTCCAAGGGGACTCAGGTGGGCACTGGAAGACCACAGCCTAGGCTTAAGTTTAGCTGTGCATGCGAACATTAAGGGCATGTGAACATAAAATGGGCCCCCAAATACCCAGACAGAGGTATTTTGTGGAAGGATTTTGGAAAAAGTATTCAAAGGCACCCCTCAGCTACAGCCTTGAATTTTCTGTAACCTCTTCATCCCCTCTCCAAGTTCTATTTAGCGACTACCTTCCAAACAGTCCAAACAGTCGCTAAGCAGAAGAAACAGGAAATGAGCCTATAACATTGAAGTCCTATATCTCCCACATTTCTCATCAGATGTGGCTGATTTTTGGAAAGCAGAATCCTCTCACCTAACTGATCCTCCACAACAAATGTCAGATTTCTTCCATAATCCATCACAGTTTTGAAGGGGATAGAAATGTTGGGGTTTATAATGGTCAGTATCCTGTGCCTGGATAATTTGGAGGGCTATCCAAAAATGCAAATTATTTGTGTGTGTGTGTGTGTGTGTGTTTTAAATGGATGTTAATTTTAGTTATGCAAGAGCCTTATTAATAATTCTGATGAAAGAATGGAGGGAATACTTATCAACTATGCAGATAACCCAAAAACAAGGAGGGGTAGATAACACCTTGCATGACAGTGCTATAATTAAAAGAAATATTAATAGGTTGAAAATCTGGACTTAAATTAATAAAAAGAAATCCAAGCATGATAAATGTAATGTTCTGCATCTAGGGAAGAAACACCAAATGCACAAGTATAAGTAAGGGCATAGGTTGGCTGCAATGGGCCCAGGTGCAAGAAGTGGCTCTGCTTCAGGTGTTTCCTTTATGCAGTTCCCAACCCTTCTGTTTAAATCAAGCAGGTTATGAAAAATACATTTTGTAGGACTGCATTGGTTCCAATGTAGCCCTGCAACATTCAAATTCAGATTTTTATTTCTAAGCATGGCCTTGGGCCATTGCTAAGCACGACAAACATAACATACCAAATTCAAAATCAGCAAGCATAAATATACTGGATGTCGACATTGCTTGAAACAACAAGCATAACCCTGCTGAAATTATCGACAGCTAAACCCCACGTCCTAGCAACTGCCCCTATCCTATGGAGCTGCCAATTTAAAATTTACATACTGGTGTCTCCTAAGGAAGACTGGGGTCAGGAACTTCACCGCCAGACAGGTAATGTCTGTGTTATGGTCCCTGAGCATAGTCTGTCCATTAGTCTGTTCTTGGACTACCCAAACTGGCTTCGTTGCAAAGACCCCCAAAACTCGACCCGCAAATGGTCATACAGATGACACCTTAGCAAAACGTGATCGACGGTTTTGACCTTGAGCTGGTCGAAGGGACAGAGTCTCTGAGTAAACAGGACCCCTGCTAATGTGACAACCCAAAGCTGCATTGGGAGCTCATTAAATCTCATGGCTGACATCAGCCACTTCTCTCTCACCGAGTGCCTTGCTACCAGATACTGAGCTGGGGAGTCAATTGGGGGCGCAGCCTTGAATAACAGGTCATGTGCAAGGGAGCTGCTGCCGCTGCCCTCTCCTCATGGAGATTCACATCCTCCCACCTGGATTTTAATTCACTCGCCGCCACCCCAAACTTTTTAAGGACAATGTAGGGCTGGGAGAAACCCAATCTGGCAAGGTGGGCCTCTATCTTCCAGGACCACTGGTTCCTGAAGGTATCCTCTTGACGGTAGGGAAACAAGCCTGTTTGACGTAGGTCAACAGACCTTAACCAGAGCTTATGGGATGTAGACCAAGCCAGAAAGTGAAAACTTTGCTGGCCCATCTCCAACCTGATTGCATCCCCCGGAGTTCCCCCAGGAGCCCTAAGCAATGTCCTGAGGAAGGAAGACTGGACTCTATCACTATGCAAGGGGGCAAAAGGTGCCCATAAATCTGCACCGAACAGGGTCTGGACAGTGGACTTGGAATTAAATGCCCGGAGGGCCATTCTGAACTCCATCCTGCCAGAGGTCAGAAAAAATTTCCAAATGGCAAAGGCGGATTGTTTTGTTGCCACCAGCGCCCCCTCTAAGTGTCGTTTCCCCACCCCCCCCAGCTTGGTACGTTATCCCCAAGTACCTGAATTCTTTAACTTGGAGGATCTGACCTCCCTCGACCCTCCAAGAAAGCCAATTGGCCCTGAGGGATTTAGCAAAGACTACCACCTTTGCAAGGTTGAGAACCAGATCATTCTCCCTGCAATACAATGCAAAGGCATCAAGTTGCCTACTTTAGGCCCTTCCGAGTCTGAGATAGAAGGGCCAGATCATCCGCAAAAACTAGGCAATCTATATGGTGCAAAGCCAATCAGGGGGTAAAGAATTGGGGCAGGGCCATGCGTGGAACCACATCATTGAAAAATAAATTAAAAAATGTGGGGGCAAGGACACAGCCCTGTCTAACCCCACACTTGACTGGAACCTCCTCAGTAATATTGCCCCGGGGATCCAGCCTAACCACCAGCATAGAATTGGTGTATAAATGTCTAATTAGGGCCAACAGCCTACGGTCCAGGGCTAGATTTGCCAATTTAGCCCACAGGATTGACCTACTGACCAAGTCAAAGGCCATCCTGAGGTCCAGGAAGGCCACAAAAAACCTCCGATTGTGCCATTTGTATTTTTCTCTAAGGTGCATTAGAATGAGGCAGTGATCGATGGTTGATCTAGCCTGCTGGAACCCCACTTGCTTGGGGTGGATTGCGCCTGATTCCTCACACCATGCTGTAAGTTTGGTCAACAGGTGCTTGGCATAAAGTTTGCTTATTACGCACAGCAAACTAATGGGTCTGTAGTTCATCGGGTCACTAGTGGAACCCTTTTTGAAAATAGGGACCACAATAGCTTGCGACCAAATAGGCGGAACACACCCTGATTGGTCGATGGCCATAAAGAGTGCTGTCAGCATTGGCACCCACCATTCCTTGTGCTTCTTGAGGAAGTTGATGGAAATAAGGTCCCACCCAAGAGCCCTGTTGCTTTTACATGAATTAATTAAGTCACTGACCTCCCCAAGAAACACAGGAGGCCAGATGGGGGTATCCTCAAGACTGCCCAACAATTCGGCAGGTTCCACCTGACTAGCAGATGAAGAGTACAAATCATAGAAATATTGGGTCCAGACTTGTGCTGCGATAGGGGGCACATTCCTGGGGATACTAACCTCCGTACCCCTGCTCAAGAGTCTCCATAATTGGTGGGAGTTGCCCCTTTGTGCCACCTCTACTATCAATTTCCAAGAGAGCTCCATATAAGCCTTCTTTTTACTTTTAATCAGGGTCCTATATTCCTTTCTTACTTGGAAGTAGAAAGGGGGCAACTGTACAGCACCTGCCCGGCGATACTCCAAATAGACTCTTTTAAGCTGGTCCCTGGCCCTATGACACTCCTGGTCAAACCAGGCCCAGCCTAACGCTCAGGCTTGGGAATGACCAGGACTCTCCCTAACATTAAAAAAGGACTGGGACCTAAGGGACACACCAACAAAAGCCTCCACGACTGCTTTGTCATCCTGGCCATGACAAATCACACCTCTTAAGTCCTCCAAATTGGAGTCCTTCATCCACATTTCCAGGGTAAGAAGTGGGACTTTGTCCCAATTAACAGGCCGAAAAGACTCGGCACCAGGGGGTCTGCTCATTATATGCTAACCCCTCCTGAGGGGAACCCCTCCTTTGGTCCCCCTGTAAGTCTAGGGCCAAAAATAAAGGCAAATGGTCACTCACCTCTTCTCTCCCCACCACAAAACCCCTGAGCAAGGGCAGGACATTAGGAGATACTAGGGAAAGGTCGATTACACTAGATCCCCTGGCACCCAAAAAGGTGAATTCCCCTGAACGGTCTCCCAAGTGGGACCCATTAAGAAGGCACAAATTGAGCCCAACCTGCAGCTTTGCCAAAGAAAGCCCCCCCCCCAAAGGTAATGGTGTGGTCCTTGGAATATCGAGGAAGTAGAGTTGGGCAATCGCAGGGGGAAGTGTGGACTTCATGAATACCGAGTGCCTCATTGTCGTGCCCCAGCCTAGTGTTGAAGTCGCCCATCAAAAGGAAATAGCTATTGGGGTGGGCGGCTAGTATACCATCTAAGAAGGTCTCCAACTTGTCCCAAATCGATGGATCATACCTGGAACTATTATGTGGCGGGACATACACATTGAATATTGTAAGCCTCTTGCCTCCCACCTGTAAAGCCATGCCCAGAAGGAAAGGGGGGTAGTTCATACCAGAAGCCAGTCTGTCATGGAGGGTGTCATGTATAATACAGGCCAACCCCCCACAAGTATGCCCTTTCGAAACCAACACAATTGCCAGAAGAGAGACTGCCTTGTAACAAGATAAAGCTGGAGGCAATGCAAGAGGCAACACTGCCCAAGTTTCCTGTACGCAAAGTAAATCAAAGCCCCCTATAAATTGCACAAATTCAGGGTCCCCAACACTAGGTCCCCACCCTGCAATATTCCAAGAGCCAACCCTGCACCCAGCAGGCCGGGGACCAGAAGCGTCAGCAGCTGGCCCCTGGGGGGGGCACCCCCACCTGGCTTGGGTCCGTAATGGGCCGTTCGGGGCTCCCACTATGCAGCCCAACACACTGCGACAAGTTTGGGGAAATTGCTACGGCCCCCAACAACAGCGGCCCGGGGTCAGCCACTGCCACCTCCCCCCAGGTCCCCCAACCTCCCTGGAGGCAATGTCCAACTGAGGGGGTGGCAAGGTGGCAAGGTGATAAACTTGGTGTCTCCTGAGGGAATTAGCTCCCCCTTTGGACTACTCGACCGGGCTTTCCCTTCCGCGAGAACTAGGGCCGAATTCCCCAAATGCCACTGGGTGGGGAAAGCTTTCCCAGTGGATACAGCCCTAGTGGCATGAAAAGTCTGCTGGCCCCCCAAGGCCTGGACTGCCTGATCCCTACAAACCTTTTCATAAGCCGCCTAATTTAAACAGATTGGTTGTCTTGGCAAAACTGTCATGTGCCACTGCCACAATAGGGCAGGAGGGATCCTGAGGCCCACACTAATGGCTCCCCCTCTCGGAAGAGGCCCCAGGACAAATGTCCCTTCTGTCCCTATGGTAGCTATGCCAGTGAGTTTAAGATTGGGGATACCTGGCTTGGTAGCAGCACCTATTTATGGTTGATCACAAACTGAATTTGAGTCAGCAATGTGATGCGGTTGCAAAAAAGCCTAATGAAATTTCAGGCTGCGCTAACAGAAGCATTGTTTTTAAGTGAGGAGGTTTACTGAGCACTGGTGAGACCTCAGTGGGGATATTATGACCAGTTTTGGAATCTTCATTTCAAGAAGGTCATTGACAAATTGGAGTGAATTCAGATGAGTGCAACAAAGATGATAAAGGGCCTGGAAAGCCAGTCTACTGTTGAAAGGTTGAAGGAACTGGGTATGATTAGTCTATGTAAGAGAAGATTAAAGGGAAACATTATAGCAGTCTTAAAACATCTAAAGAAGATGTCAAGGGACTGGTCGTCATTGCTACTAATGGGCAGAACTAGAAATAATGGGCTCAAATTACAGAAAGGTGCATTTCAGTTGGCTATGAGGAAAAAATCCTAAGAGCAGTGAAGGGATCCTGGGTCATGCAGCTGCAGCATGATAGACACACAGCTGATGATTCAGCCACCTTGGGGCATGGTTGGTTGGTCCCCCGCATGTAAATGTCTGTGGCCATAGTCTATTTACAGCTCTGTGATCAGCCCAACAACCCTCCCCTTTCTCAGTATCCCACCCCTATGATGAATCAAAGCTGCAGTGAACCATGGGAAGAAGAAGCCTTCTCCGACTATGACTCCGGGCAGTTCCAGAGTCTGCTATTCCCACCCACCCACAAGGTTTAATAGTTGGGTTTATACCTGCCAGAACTTGACAACTGGAAATAACCTTTTGCTATGCACATAATGATGAGTTTATTGAGCAAATCGTACACTTTATTAAGCACTTATAGTGAAAATTGAAAGCAAAAATAAAAATTGAAATTGAAAGCAATCAGTCTTTGCATCTTATCAACCCATTTTCTTAAATTCATGGCTCACAGAGATGTACTGGCAGGTAGCAGTACACAGAAGGGCTGAAACTCCTGCTTGCTATTCTCAAAAATCTTTAGGAATGGGCGAACGCGGTTTGGATGTTCGGAGTTCAGACCGAACTCGGTCTGTTCAGACGTCCGAACTGAAGGGTGCGAACCAAACTCGCGAATGACTGAACAGTTCGGTGGAGTTCGGATGAGTTTGGATAAATTCGGGGGCAGGAAAAACCTATTTCAAGGGCCAAAAACTAGGATTCGGTTTCGATTTCATTTTGGTTTTGGTTTCACTATTTTTGAATGTTCAGCCAAGTTCGGCCAAATTGAACTCGGCTGAACCGAACCATCGAACTCGAAATCGAGTTTCGAACCGAACGACCGAACATCCGAACATCCGAACCGCGTTCTGTTCGCCCATCCCTAAAAATCTTGTCGACAACTTGGTTCTCAACAAAAATTTTGAAAACAAGAGCAAGGTGAGAATTGCCCAATTCTCAACCTGTTCTTGTGAAATTCTTGAGAGTCCAAAAAACTCTGTGTACATGCGAAAAATGGGCACCATGACCAATCTGCACATGTGTGGCCCCCGATGGCCATTTTGCACATGCACAGAGCAATATTAGGGTTTTGAGAATCACGTGAGATTCTGTAAAACCTCAAAAACTCTCTGCACATGTGCAAAATGGCCACTGGGCAGCCACAGATGTGCAGAATGACCATGGCAGCCATTTTGCACATGCACAGAGTATTTTTCAAGGTTTTCAAAAATCTCATGAGATTCTCATAAACCATAGCAAATCTCATTAAAGTTGTGGGAATCTCATGCCGTTCTCACTAGAATGATTTTCATTCTCATTTCACCCCCAGTACACAGATTTATCAGGGTTTCACCCACCATGATGTTTGAAATTCCTCTGGGTTCATATAAAACGGTTTGGTCCACACCTGTTTCGCTGGCAGACCTGTAGCAAGGCAATAAGGAAAGCCTTCAGTTTCAAATTAGTTCAGACCGCCCTACCCACCTTCCCGCTCTGGTGTTTTAGGTCCCCACCAGCGAAATTTTTAGCCCTCCACCCAACCCAAGGGAAGCAGGAATGAGTATCTGACCTTAATTGTTGTGACAGGATGTCACTACCATATAGTCCTCTTTCTGTGATCACTTTAGATGAATGAAGAACATATAGAAATCAACCACTGCAATTCTCATTATCTCCCCCCTAGCTACCATTTTGGCTTCCAGCCTGCTGTCCTCCGATGGTGCCAAGCCCCCTCTCATCAGTTCATGGGACTTCCATGGTACCCTCCATCTACTTCCTATGCCTACCATTCCCATTCTGCGGAACTGTTTCCCAGAAATATTCCTACTGTTCCTCCACATTATCCCCGCCACGTGTCAACACAGTAACAATAAGAAGCATAATTAGATAACTATAGCAGAAACCTTTATCATGTAGCTGTGTAAACACAAACATGTCCCCGTAGGTACTTTAACTTGCAGTTATACTCCGTCTCCACTGTTTCCTCTACAAAGGTGACAGGATCCCATGCCCTTGACCAGATGCTCAGGTGTCTCCTCAAAAACCCGTGCTCATTCTACAGTGGGGACAAGCTTGGTGACATCTTTACCAGCAGTCACAGCTTCCATGGTAGGACCAGGAGTGGTTGCACCAGGAACAGGCAGTGGGTGAGCCGTATTCACTCACTTCTGGCCCAAGTAAAGGAATAACCATACAGGCGGCCTGCAATGATGACTCCATCTATATAGAGAAACTGGTCATGGAGCTAATAGTAGGGGAATACTTGCCCCCCACGGCCGGAGGCAAATTTGTTGTCCCAGATCTCTTTGTGTCTGTGCCTCAAGTCCTTGGCCCACTGCCAGAAGTGATTCATGTCCCAGGTCTATCCCTGCTGTGCCATTTGGAATGAGATCTCTTGGAACACTGCCTTGTACCTGTAGCACTTCACCAGAGCATATTGGACGTTCTGCTTCCCCCCCTAGAGTGATGAAGGTCTTGGTCTCTTCCTTGGTCTAGGGAATGCAGCATCGGTGGGTGGATCAGTAGGTGGAGAGTGACTGCGATTGTGTGCTGATGGTGGTAGTGGTGCTGGTTGTTGTCTGGCTGTTGGTTGAGTCATGGCCTCTGTGATGGTAATCCTCCAGAAATCATTATGGAGAATGCAACAGCTGGGGAAAAGCAAGCACACAGACAACTAGGAATCACATACTGTCAACTAGGAGGAGCTGGGAAAACACATGTTTGGAAATGCTGGGGTGGGCTTTTAAAGTGGACATTATGTGTGTGCCCAGTGGAGAGAAGAGACAGAAGTGGTTGTTCCTCAGAACACTTTATTTTTTTTTCTCCATGACTCTATGGTGCTTGTCGGCCTGTACACACAGAGGTTGCATGCAACCTAACTGATGGGATGCGGGCACGTGGGTGCACATTTGCCCACACGGAGGCTCTATATCTCTTATGATATAAAAAAGTGAGATTGGAGGGCTTGACCTTAGCATGTCTTTGACTTATTTTCCAATTCATAGAAGTGAAAAGCTCATACTTGGCAAACTTCCTTAACTGATTGTTAAATATAATAGTACTGTAGTTAGTGGAATACACTGCAAAAAATTGAGGTCAGCCATTGATGTTATCCCTTCATGTTCTTATAAGATGACAGTTTTAGGGTCTGAAAGAAAAATGTGAATACCAGCAATCAACTCTGTGTCATCTATTATGCTGACATTAAAGATCATGGAACAAGTGCACAATAACAATGTGCTTCTGAAAATCCTCAACTTGGCTTGCATAACCTTTATATTCCTTGCAGTCAAAAGTAAGAAACGACTATAGCAACAAGAGTCTATATATCCACCTTATGGGGAAACTAGACTTCATTTCCCCCCCCAAAACAACGAAAGCGCATATAATTAATGTCATCTTTCATGAAGAGCCATAACAACAGTAGAAAAAAATAAGCAAATCAAATGTCCTAAAACACACTGAAGAAAACAAAACGAAAATGTCCACATGTAATTCCATTGATGATAACAAATTAAATTGGGTCCTTGCTTAATTTTAGTACTTCTGCCCCTCTAATAAATTTGATTAAACTCAAACTGTGAAGTTAAACATTGTTAAAGGAAGGCTATGATTAATGTAACTTAGTGGAATTTTTCAACAACAAATCTACCCTCAAGAGACACCTATTGTTATGAAATTTTTGCCTCCTACTTGCTGTCAGCAGGCATTTTTCTTTTCTCTCAAATTTGGTTGAAACTGGCCTGTAAGATCAAACGTTTTTAGGAGGGAACATGCAGTGGGAGTAATTGCACAAGTTCTCTTTCCATAGGAAATCCGACCAATAAGCATAATCTTAGATCTACATGACCATTTTCAATGCAAACTTTAAAAGAGTAAATTATCAAAAAAATAAGGACAATCTGCATGTTTAGTTTAAAATAGTGTTGAAATTAATATACCTTTTCTTTCCCTAAAGAAAATTTGCATATTTTCAACAAATATATTTAAGCTTCCAGAGGCTACCCTTTGAGAGGCAGTATAGGACCTTCTTATTTTGCCAGACATTTGGTGGGCCAGGATAGGCTTAGTGATAATGGTGAAGTTTAGGGGAGTTTTATACTTGGTTTTTATTGTATATATCTCTCTTCTATTTATATTGTGTGCTTTATGGTGTAACCTGCTCTGAGCTGTTGGACTAGGGCGAGCTATAAATCCAAAAAATACATAAACAAATAAATGAAAGCCAAAACAAAGAATCAAAACTACAAAGAAGATGGAATTGAATACCAAGTTCATATTCACTTCACAAAAATATGGATATAAATATGCCAAATTTGATTAATTTAAATATTCATTTCACCTTTAGTTCAATCCCCTAGCCAGAAAGAGAGTCTGGAGATCTAATTACCCCCCACCCCCATTTTCGCAGGCTACCATCTCATTTATAAAGACGTATTTATCAGAAGACATCCATCCTTTTCAGATAGGAGGGAAAGTTAATTTCTAATGAACAAGGCTTAGACTGAACAATTTTTGTCATTTTTTCCTCTCTGTGACAGATACTGATGCTGGATTGCAAAGTTTCATTTAAGAGAAAGTTTTTTTGATAAATGTTTCCAATGTGAACTGGTGAACGGCAGTCAGCTGTGATTATCCTTCAGTTCATTACAATCATACTTCTAACTTACGTTGCTGACATCCTATTTCTGAAATTTTTTGAACTGATTAAATTGTTCTTTTTTGATTAGGAAGGCCACATCAAACCAAAACCTTGAAAAGATAGCTTATAAAAATAGATGTCATGAATTTTTATTAACTTCTACATAGGGCAAACACTTCAGAAATTAAATTGTCACCAATGATGTTCAATGCTTTCTGTTGTTTGGGGGTGTACCTAGATCAGAGTGCACTAAATAGCTTTCTTCTCTAGGTTGTATTACTGAAGGGGGGAAAACATATGTGGGAAGTGGAGCAAATTAAAGCAATATGTTGTTGATAGGAAATGAATAACTTAAATGTTTTAATTAAAACTAGGGTAGAAAGTGGCTTCCATTTTTTTTTTCATTCTGCATGGTGAAAATGAAGAATAAGCTAAATCCGTTGTCTGAAAAAGGTTGTATCCCTGTGTCGTTCTGTCTGTCTGTTTTTTTATGCTTAAGTTTAATTTCTAAAATTAATAAACCAGTCCTCTCTACCAATTTTTAATTTCTTATTCATTTTTTAAAAGCATATAAAAATTGTTATATTTCTCAGAAAAGATTTAACAGTTGTTTCCATATGGATTCCTCCATTTTTATACTGTACTTACTTTTCACTGCACAGTCATTGATTTCATTTTCAAATTTGAAATCAATTGGTTAGGATCTATATGTCTGCCTAATGCAGGCCATGTCAAAGCAGCTTAGAATGATCTGGAAATGTTTCTGGAAAGGTTTAAATTATCCTGAAATTCTCTTGAATTACCTTGAAAAGGGTATGAATTTGAATTTGTGGAAAGGTCTGAATTGTCTGGAAAGGTTTATGGAAAGGAGTCCTAGGCAGCTGGGTGTTGTCTAGAGTGGTTTGGAAGTCAGTGCGGCCAACCCCAAGCCCTGCAGATCCCACACACAACTGTGCATAAACCACACAACTCCCTATTGTGGGAGTATTGTGTCCTGAGGAAACTTTGCTCATGCACGTGCGCATAGGGGGGATCCGTGGGGCTTTGAGATTGGCCCCAAAGATACTATTCACATGCTTAAACATGTGGTAAAGTGTGTTTCAGGGGGGACATAATTAACAATCAACAATTAACAATCGATAATTAACAGTTGATAATTAACAATTAACAAGTAACAATTAACAATTAACAATTGATGATGATGATGATGATGATGATGATGATGATTTATTTATGGCATAGGGGACCTTCATCCCTCTGCAGGTCACTTTTGTATTTATTTAAAGTCTGTAGGTTGGATATGGGGTAAGGAGAGTAAAGCTGTAAACGAATACCCAGCCTGAACCTGACGCGACCTGATCGGCTACCTGAATCCTCAGGCCCCAAACTGACTCACCACATCAACCAGGATGCTGCTTCACTGGTCCGGAACAGGGGACCCACTGGGGGGTGCATACAAATAAGAAGAGGCCTCCTTGCTCCCCCCATCCCACTTGGGGCGGTTTTAGACGATCCCGCTCACAAGCGGGATCATTCCGTGCCGGCATTGGGCACCCGCCTTCCTCTCAACGCTGTGTCTGATGTTCAGAAGAGCATCAGACACAGCTTGGAGTGTTTGTGTGCATGCTTGCCCTTCTGCGCGTGCGCACTCGGGCAAAGAACCCGGAAGTGCGGCGTGAAGCCGGCATAGTGGCGATCCACCTTGACAGGGGCAGGATCGCTGGGCCGGCTTCACGCGGCAGAGATCCGACATTCATGCGTGCCGGGGTTTTAGACGAGCGGCAACAATGGCGGCTGATAAAGGACTCAGTCGCCATTTGCATCTCATCTAAAACCGCCCTAAGAAAAAGCCAAGCAGGGAAGTTCCCCACTCAGCTGAGCAGCATGCAGGCTGTGGAGGATCAGGGAAAAGCCAGAAGTCCAGACCAGAGAACCAGCAGCCTGGCCAGTGAGGTGAGTCAGCCCAGGACATGGGGAGCCACAGGGGCTGGGATTGGTACCCTGGAGCATCTGCACTTTCAGACATTGGTTACCTGATGGGTGGCCCAGTGCCCTTTCAGGTACCCTCTGGGGTGCCCGAAAATGCAGGTATTACCCATGAGTTGCTAAAGTGATACCTGCTGCAGCTCTAGTAGAGAGTGATGGAAAGGGTGGTGGCCCTTTAAGTCCATCACTTTTTATTCCACGCCTTTTGGGGGCTATAACCATACCATTGCTACAGGCTGTGAAAGTGGCATGAACTCTGGCAAAGCAGCCGTTTGTTGGGCGCTCTCCCCATTACAAAAAATAAATGTTGAGGGATGTAGCTCTAATCTACAGTAGGACCAAATTCCCCTTAGTAGTAGGGAAGGCTGCATGTAGAAAGCAACTGAAAGACAACATTGTATGGTGATGACAACTGACTTGATACAGGGGTCTTTTTGTGAGGAAGCTGAGGGGATGCACTCAGGATGGCAAATAATAATTAAAAAGGGCTAATGGAGCACACTCAGAGTGAGGGGAAGAAAATGGATGCAGCCTGATGGGCTGTGGTGACCCAATCCTCACGCGACCGCATGGGAGGCAATCATTGATGTGATGCTGTGGGGGAAGCACAGGGCTGTGACATGTCAGTGCATGAATGAGGAGAGCACCCACTGCTCAAGGCCCTGCAGTGATGGTCCCCACGTGGTGGGGCAAGCATGACCTGGGAACATGAAGTTGTCCCACCTTGGGCAGACTTACCCCACTTGGGTAAGGCTGCTCAATGATGCATCCTTGGAAGTTTTCTGCAGCATTGGCACCATTTTAGAAAAAGGTGTACATGTGTAGAACTGCCCTGGTGGCCATTTTATGCATGCATGCTTTTTTATTTTTGAAATGAAAAACAGATGACAGCAAATGATATTTGTTTGCTTGCTTATCCATTTTCATTATTTAATTACGGTGGCCAGAGCCCTGCAGAGGAGGGAAGGAACAGCTTGGGGAGGAGTTGGTGTGTTTGCCTAGCCCTCATTGGCTCCCCTTCTCACTCTATCAGGTACTTATACAGGGGCTGGGGCCCCTGTGGGGTGTGGCCAGAGCCCTGCAGAGGAGGGAAGGAACAGCTTGGGGAGGAGTTGGTGTGTTTGCCTAGCCCTCATTGGCTCCCCTTCTCACTCTATCAGGTACTTATACAGGGGCTGGGGCCCCTGTGGG
>QEPC01015618.1:211057-279247 GCA_003113815.1 Sphenodon punctatus
GAATTATGTGGACCGCCTATGCCCCTTTGACCAGCAGCAAGTAGAATCTGTCGAGCATGTTTTATTCAGTTGTAGGCTCTACGACATGCCCCGTCATAAATTCCTGGCCTCCTTTTTGGGAAAATACCCTGGTAGAACTGATCATGGTCTTCTTTTAATGGCCTTGGCTGATATCGACTCCCAGATTACAGACTCCATTTCCCGGTTTTTGGTTTCCGCTATGCATGTACGACAATTGTTTCTCCAGTCCAAATGCATTCCTGAATCTGAGGATTAAGTCATGGCATTGTTCAAGGTTTAAGGTTAAGGATATCAAATTATTGGTTTATTGTATCCCTTTCAGTATTTTGCCAGGTAATGGGTTATACTGCCAATATTATTTATGCTGTTTATATATATATATGTGTATGCATTATGTATACTGTTGTTGTTATACCCAACCCATAGGTCGTTTGTTTTACGACATGGGATCTGTTATATTGTTCTTATTGGCTTTGGCCGCAATAAATCTTACAATACAATACATTATTTAATTATTCAAATTAGTGGGGCTTTGTTCATCTTTAGTAATTTTTAAAAAATGAACTGCACACACCTAAGGGATAGGTGCTGGAGCCATAAACTGGAAAGGGATGGTGCAACAAAAGACCATGATCTCTATTTGGCCCATTGGCCTGAGGTTCCCCACTGATATGCTGATGATTGCTTAGTTTTCAGATACTATGGTCGTGGTAGCTATATAATTACTAGCGGTTTACTGAATAGTTTAAAAAACATTCATAAGTATTTCTACGTTTCTGAGGATCAGGCTCGACTTTTTGGGCCACTCCTCGGGAACTTGGAGAATGCTCAGGAACTCGGAAGCAGGGAGAAGGAAGGAGGCAAGAGGGAAGTAGAGATAAGTAACAGAGCAGAGGTAGATATGGGGCAGGGAAGGGGGGCAGCAAACTCAACTAAAAGCCAAGGGGATGGGGCATGCCTCTGTGAACTCTGCCACTGTGTGTTTGGATGCAGTTTGTCCAAGTATGCTCAGTCTAAAGCTCTCTGGGAGCATGCAGACTACATTTCCCAGCATGTTCCCAGAGAGCTTTGGACTGAGCATGCTCAGACAAACTGCATTCAAACACATAGTGGCAGAGTTCACAGCAGTGCACCTGGCTTCCATGGCTTTTAGGTGAGTTTTCTGCCACCTTCCCTGCCTTCTATTCCCTGCCCCCACTTCCCTCTGCCCCCCTCTCACCCTCAGCTGAGGATTTTGCTGAGTCCCAGGTGGTGGCCCGATGCCTTGGCCATTCGGGACTCAGTAAAATGAGGTTGGTTGCCCCGATATTCAATAAAATCCAATCAAATCTGAACTCAAGTTTCAGCCCTAATAATTACTACATGAAGGAGCCATGTCTGAGAATTTATTCATAATTATAAAAATTGATGTACATTTGTGTACACTGATGCAAACTATCATTATTACTATTAATTTTTATATAGCACCAACAATGTGTGTGGCACCAAACAATCATAATTATAGGGTGTTTTCAGATGTTATGAGATCACGCTCAACCACAGTGAACCATGCTCAATCCCACGGCGGGGCCAAAGAGCCCTGAACGTCTGTTAGGCGGCCGCCAGATGTTCACCACGTTCAATATCCACATGGGGTCAATTTGAAACACGCTTCCCGGGCTAACCAGGGCAAAATCTTGGGAAGTGTGGTCAAAGAGATTCCTACTGGGAAGCAACAAAAAGTAACGTCTGGACACCAATCCCTGGGTGGAACCAAAGAAAATTATCCCCAGCCGTGGACAATGAACGCAGCGTCGCTGCCAGGCAACCAGCAACAACACAATCACTGGAGGGAGATTTAAAGGGAAATCTGTAGGAGGGAAGCATGGCGGGATGGAGCGAGGAGGGAGGTGGAAGAGAGCGGTGGGCGAAAGAGCGAGGGTGGAGGAGGAGGAGGAGGAGGAGTCAGTGGCAGCGGTGGAGGGAGTGGAGGACAGGGAGCCGGGGGTTGTGCTGACCATGGAGGAGGTGAAGGGACAACACCCGAAGCAGTAGGCAGGACACAACGCCCCGGGGACATCAGCTGGAATGGGGGCGGAGGAGGCACCCAGGAAATGGGTAAGGGGAAACAAGGGCAGGGGAGCAGGGGCACAGGCGGAGGAGGGGGAGCCGGGGGTCGTGCTGANGGAGGAGGAGGAGGAGGAGGGGATCCGTTGGTACTGTCGCAGCCCCACTGTTTCATCCAGGCTCCGCTGACATCTGGACCCAAAGGTGGTTTCCTGTGCTGAGGAGCCGCCGGGAACCCGGAAGTATGGGGATCAGGCTCTACAGGCTGAGGGAAGGTCATGCTGAAGCTCGCGTTACGAGCCGGGATCGGCTGTGGCAGCACCCCTCCCCTTATCGCGTACACTACTAGCGCTATTGGAACAAGTTTTGGTATTCTCAACTTCCTCAGATCGGCTGCAGACTAGGGAGCTTTTTTGGGCTGCATTTGGCTGGTCTTCATGGTGTGGAAAAGAGTTTCCAGGAAAAGTAAGCGCTCACCATCAACATCTGCCCCCGGCTTGAGTCAACGAGGACTTGAAACTTTTCACTTTCTTCGGTCGCGCCAGTGGGTGTCGGCTGGAGGTGCGGGGGGTTCGATCCTTGGATCGGCCTCCTCCCCAGACAATTATGACTCTTCCATCTTGAAAACTGTGGATCGGGATTTGGATGAGCATGAGGTGGGCCAAAGCAGTTTGGATCCTTTTCTGGTGTGCCATCCAGACAGTTTGGCTGTGCAACAAGATCATTCCACCAATGTGGCAACTCCATTAAGTTGTGAACTGCCCGATACACAGGTATCTTTACTTGGGACTATGACCTCTCAAATTTGTGAGAAGCTGGGGGATATTTGTACTCTACTTCAGGCTCACCAGGGCCAGTTACAGAGCCTCTCCACCTCAGTGGCTGCTTTGCAGGCCAAATGTTCAGGGCTGTTACCCATAGAGGGCCTCCAATTACCAACTCCTCACTTACGGCATCTGTCCCCTAGTCAGGACTGCCCGCCAAATGGGGGCAGCCCTGTAACACATAAAAAATTCCCCTCATCTCTGTCCAAAACTCTGCTGCCAGGGTCATCTACTTCTCTTATACACATCTAGATGTGTATAAGAGACAGCCTCCCTGGAGGCAATGTCCAACTGAGGGGGTGGCAAGGTGGCAAGGTGATAAACTTGGTGTCTCCTGAGGGAATTAGCTCCCCCTTTGGACTACTCGACCGGGCTTTCCCTTCCGCGAGAACTAGGGCCGAATTCCCCAAATGCCACTGGGTGGGGAAAGCTTTCCCAGTGGATACAGCCCTAGTGGCATGAAAAGTCTGCTGGCCCCCCAAGGCCTGGACTGCCTGATCCCTACAAACCTTTTCATAAGCCGCCTAATTTAAACAGATTGGTTGTCTTGGCAAAACTGTCATGTGCCACTGCCACAATAGGGCAGGAGGGATCCTGAGGCCCACACTAATGGCTCCCCCTCTCGGAAGAGGCCCCAGGACAAATGTCCCTTCTGTCCCTATGGTAGCTATGCCAGTGAGTTTAAGATTGGGGATACCTGGCTTGGTAGCAGCACCTATTTATGGTTGATCACAAACTGAATTTGAGTCAGCAATGTGATGCGGTTGCAAAAAAGCCTAATGAAATTTCAGGCTGCGCTAACAGAAGCATTGTTTTTAAGTGAGGAGGTTTACTGAGCACTGGTGAGACCTCAGTGGGGATATTATGACCAGTTTTGGAATCTTCATTTCAAGAAGGTCATTGACAAATTGGAGTGAATTCAGATGAGTGCAACAAAGATGATAAAGGGCCTGGAAAGCCAGTCTACTGTTGAAAGGTTGAAGGAACTGGGTATGATTAGTCTATGTAAGAGAAGATTAAAGGGAAACATTATAGCAGTCTTAAAACATCTAAAGAAGATGTCAAGGGACTGGTCGTCATTGCTACTAATGGGCAGAACTAGAAATAATGGGCTCAAATTACAGAAAGGTGCATTTCAGTTGGCTATGAGGAAAAAATCCTAAGAGCAGTGAAGGGATCCTGGGTCATGCAGCTGCAGCATGATAGACACACAGCTGATGATTCAGCCACCTTGGGGCATGGTTGGTTGGTCCCCCGCATGTAAATGTCTGTGGCCATAGTCTATTTACAGCTCTGTGATCAGCCCAACAACCCTCCCCTTTCTCAGTATCCCACCCCTATGATGAATCAAAGCTGCAGTGAACCATGGGAAGAAGAAGCCTTCTCCGACTATGACTCCGGGCAGTTCCAGAGTCTGCTATTCCCACCCACCCACAAGGTTTAATAGTTGGGTTTATACCTGCCAGAACTTGACAACTGGAAATAACCTTTTGCTATGCACATAATGATGAGTTTATTGAGCAAATCGTACACTTTATTAAGCACTTATAGTGAAAATTGAAAGCAAAAATAAAAATTGAAATTGAAAGCAATCAGTCTTTGCATCTTATCAACCCATTTTCTTAAATTCATGGCTCACAGAGATGTACTGGCAGGTAGCAGTACACAGAAGGGCTGAAACTCCTGCTTGCTATTCTCAAAAATCTTTAGGAATGGGCGAACGCGGTTTGGATGTTCGGAGTTCAGACCGAACTCGGTCTGTTCAGACGTCCGAACTGAAGGGTGCGAACCAAACTCGCGAATGACTGAACAGTTCGGTGGAGTTCGGATGAGTTTGGATAAATTCGGGGGCAGGAAAAACCTATTTCAAGGGCCAAAAACTAGGATTCGGTTTCGATTTCATTTTGGTTTTGGTTTCACTATTTTTGAATGTTCAGCCAAGTTCGGCCAAATTGAACTCGGCTGAACCGAACCATCGAACTCGAAATCGAGTTTCGAACCGAACGACCGAACATCCGAACATCCGAACCGCGTTCTGTTCGCCCATCCCTAAAAATCTTGTCGACAACTTGGTTCTCAACAAAAATTTTGAAAACAAGAGCAAGGTGAGAATTGCCCAATTCTCAACCTGTTCTTGTGAAATTCTTGAGAGTCCAAAAAACTCTGTGTACATGCGAAAAATGGGCACCATGACCAATCTGCACATGTGTGGCCCCCGATGGCCATTTTGCACATGCACAGAGCAATATTAGGGTTTTGAGAATCACGTGAGATTCTGTAAAACCTCAAAAACTCTCTGCACATGTGCAAAATGGCCACTGGGCAGCCACAGATGTGCAGAATGACCATGGCAGCCATTTTGCACATGCACAGAGTATTTTTCAAGGTTTTCAAAAATCTCATGAGATTCTCATAAACCATAGCAAATCTCATTAAAGTTGTGGGAATCTCATGCCGTTCTCACTAGAATGATTTTCATTCTCATTTCACCCCCAGTACACAGATTTATCAGGGTTTCACCCACCATGATGTTTGAAATTCCTCTGGGTTCATATAAAACGGTTTGGTCCACACCTGTTTCGCTGGCAGACCTGTAGCAAGGCAATAAGGAAAGCCTTCAGTTTCAAATTAGTTCAGACCGCCCTACCCACCTTCCCGCTCTGGTGTTTTAGGTCCCCACCAGCGAAATTTTTAGCCCTCCACCCAACCCAAGGGAAGCAGGAATGAGTATCTGACCTTAATTGTTGTGACAGGATGTCACTACCATATAGTCCTCTTTCTGTGATCACTTTAGATGAATGAAGAACATATAGAAATCAACCACTGCAATTCTCATTATCTCCCCCCTAGCTACCATTTTGGCTTCCAGCCTGCTGTCCTCCGATGGTGCCAAGCCCCCTCTCATCAGTTCATGGGACTTCCATGGTACCCTCCATCTACTTCCTATGCCTACCATTCCCATTCTGCGGAACTGTTTCCCAGAAATATTCCTACTGTTCCTCCACATTATCCCCGCCACGTGTCAACACAGTAACAATAAGAAGCATAATTAGATAACTATAGCAGAAACCTTTATCATGTAGCTGTGTAAACACAAACATGTCCCCGTAGGTACTTTAACTTGCAGTTATACTCCGTCTCCACTGTTTCCTCTACAAAGGTGACAGGATCCCATGCCCTTGACCAGATGCTCAGGTGTCTCCTCAAAAACCCGTGCTCATTCTACAGTGGGGACAAGCTTGGTGACATCTTTACCAGCAGTCACAGCTTCCATGGTAGGACCAGGAGTGGTTGCACCAGGAGCAGGCAGTGGGTGAGCCGTATTCACTCACTTCTGGCCCAAGTAAAGGCATAACCATACAGGCGGCCTGCAATGATGACTCCATCTATATAGAGAAACTGGTCATGGAGCTAATAGTAGGGGAATACTTGCCCCCCACGGCCGGAGGCAAATTTGTTGTCCCAGATCTCTTTGTGTCTGTGCCTCAAGTCCTTGGCCCACTGCCAGAAGTGATTCATGTCCCAGGTCTATCCCTGCTGTGCCATTTGGAATGAGATCTCTTGGAACACTGCCTTGTACCTGTAGCACTTCACCAGAGCATATTGGACGTTCTGCTTCCCCCCCTAGAGTGATGAAGGTCTTGGTCTCTTCCTTGGTCTAGGGAATGCAGCATCGGTGGGTGGATCAGTAGGTGGAGAGTGACTGCGATTGTGTGCTGATGGTGGTAGTGGTGCTGGTTGTTGTCTGGCTGTTGGTTGAGTCATGGCCTCTGTGATGGTAATCCTCCAGAAATCATTATGGAGAATGCAACAGCTGGGGAAAAGCAAGCACACAGACAACTAGGAATCACATACTGTCAACTAGGAGGAGCTGGGAAAACACATGTTTGGAAATGCTGGGGTGGGCTTTTAAAGTGGACATTATGTGTGTGCCCAGTGGAGAGAAGAGACAGAAGTGGTTGTTCCTCAGAACACTTTATTTTTTTTTCTCCATGACTCTATGGTGCTTGTCGGCCTGTACACACAGAGGTTGCATGCAACCTAACTGATGGGATGCGGGCACGTGGGTGCACATTTGCCCACACGGAGGCTCTATATCTCTTATGATATAAAAAAGTGAGATTGGAGGGCTTGACCTTAGCATGTCTTTGACTTATTTTCCAATTCATAGAAGTGAAAAGCTCATACTTGGCAAACTTCCTTAACTGATTGTTAAATATAATAGTACTGTAGTTAGTGGAATACACTGCAAAAAATTGAGGTCAGCCATTGATGTTATCCCTTCATGTTCTTATAAGATGACAGTTTTAGGGTCTGAAAGAAAAATGTGAATACCAGCAATCAACTCTGTGTCATCTATTATGCTGACATTAAAGATCATGGAACAAGTGCACAATAACAATGTGCTTCTGAAAATCCTCAACTTGGCCTGCATAACCTTTATATTCCTTGCAGTCAAAAGTAAGAAACGACTATAGCAACAAGAGTCTATATATCCACCTTATGGGGAAACTAGACTTCATTTCCCCCCCCAAAACAACGAAAGCGCATATAATTAATGTCATCTTTCATGAAGAGCCATAACAACAGTAGAAAAAAATAAGCAAATCAAATGTCCTAAAACACACTGAAGAAAACAAAACGAAAATGTCCACATGTAATTCCATTGATGATAACAAATTAAATTGGGTCCTTGCTTAATTTTAGTACTTCTGCCCCTCTAATAAATTTGATTAAACTCAAACTGTGAAGTTAAACATTGTTAAAGGAAGGCTATGATTAATGTAACTTAGTGGAATTTTTCAACAACAAATCTACCCTCAAGAGACACCTATTGTTATGAAATTTTTGCCTCCTACTTGCTGTCAGCAGGCATTTTTCTTTTCTCTCAAATTTGGTTGAAACTGGCCTGTAAGATCAAACGTTTTTAGGAGGGAACATGCAGTGGGAGTAATTGCACAAGTTCTCTTTCCATAGGAAATCCGACCAATAAGCATAATCTTAGATCTACATGACCATTTTCAATGCAAACTTTAAAAGAGTAAATTATCAAAAAAATAAGGACAATCTGCATGTTTAGTTTAAAATAGTGTTGAAATTAATATACCTTTTCTTTCCCTAAAGAAAATTTGCATATTTTCAACAAATATATTTAAGCTTCCAGAGGCTACCCTTTGAGAGGCAGTATAGGACCTTCTTATTTTGCCAGACATTTGGTGGGCCAGGATAGGCTTAGTGATAATGGTGAAGTTTAGGGGAGTTTTATACTTGGTTTTTATTGTATATATCTCTCTTCTATTTATATTGTGTGCTTTATGGTGTAACCTGCTCTGAGCTGTTGGACTAGGGCGAGCTATAAATCCAAAAAATACATAAACAAATAAATGAAAGCCAAAACAAAGAATCAAAACTACAAAGAAGATGGAATTGAATACCAAGTTCATATTCACTTCACAAAAATATGGATATAAATATGCCAAATTTGATTAATTTAAATATTCATTTCACCTTTAGTTCAATCCCCTAGCCAGAAAGAGAGTCTGGAGATCTAATTACCCCCCACCCCCATTTTCGCAGGCTACCATCTCATTTATAAAGACGTATTTATCAGAAGACATCCATCCTTTTCAGATAGGAGGGAAAGTTAATTTCTAATGAACAAGGCTTAGACTGAACAATTTTTGTCATTTTTTCCTCTCTGTGACAGATACTGATGCTGGATTGCAAAGTTTCATTTAAGAGAAAGTTTTTTTGATAAATGTTTCCAATGTGAACTGGTGAACGGCAGTCAGCTGTGATTATCCTTCAGTTCATTACAATCATACTTCTAACTTACGTTGCTGACATCCTATTTCTGAAATTTTTTGAACTGATTAAATTGTTCTTTTTTGATTAGGAAGGCCACATCAAACCAAAACCTTGAAAAGATAGCTTATAAAAATAGATGTCATGAATTTTTATTAACTTCTACATAGGGCAAACACTTCAGAAATTAAATTGTCACCAATGATGTTCAATGCTTTCTGTTGTTTGGGGGTGTACCTAGATCAGAGTGCACTAAATAGCTTTCTTCTCTAGGTTGTATTACTGAAGGGGGGAAAACATATGTGGGAAGTGGAGCAAATTAAAGCAATATGTTGTGGATAGGAAATGAATAACTTAAATGTTTTAATTAAAACTAGGGTAGAAAGTGGCTTCCATTTTTTTTTTCATTCTGCATGGTGAAAATGAAGAATAAGCTAAATCCGTTGTCTGAAAAAGGTTGTATCCCTGTGTCGTTCTGTCTGTCTGTTTTTTTATGCTTAANCCCCCAGGTCCCGTCCCCTCCCCCCATGCACGGCCCCCCCGCCTGACCTGGAGGAGGCCCAGGACACTGCTGGGAACATAGACAGTGGGGGGAGGGGAGTTCACAGGGATCCATGGCCCACACCGGGCGCTCACGGCGCAGACCCTGGAAATGAGGGCGGTACAGGGAGGGAGGGGGAGGGTAGTGTGAGGGGGGCACTAGAGGGGCCAGGGCACTACAGGGGTGGAGGGAGAGGTGGAGGGGTCACATGTACTCGTGGGTGAAATAAATGTCTTTCCACATGTATGACTCCAGGGCCCGTATGTGGGTGACAGGGGGGTGCACCCCCACAGGGCCCACCCCTGGGAACCCCAGGGGGTGGTCTGGGGAGGGGATCCCCTCACACCAGAGGTGATATGCCTCACCAGGGCATCCCAGATGCGCTGGGCATAATGGTACTCCCTGGGGTTCTCAGCATTCACGTACAGGGGCACGGGCCCGAGGACCCAGTGGGACTCGGGGTTTTCCAGGGCTGCCCCCTCGGTCTTGCAGACGTTGTGGAGCACACAGCAGTCCCCGATCACCAGGCTGGAGGTCTCCACAGTGTAGTCCAGGCGTCCAGCGAGACTCCTCCAGCGCTGCTTGAGGGCCCCAAAGGCTTGCTCCACCACGGTCCTGCTGGAGCACAGCAGAGTATTGTATAGCACCTCCACAGGGGTCCATGCAACAGGGTAGACCTTCATCAACCAGTGTGTGAGAGGGTAGGCAGGGTCTCCCATGATACAGTGGGGCATCGGTACCCCCTCGATCCAAGTCATCCCCATGTCAGCGAAATCCCCCCGGAACATCAGGGCATAGAAGGGGGAGATGGTCATGATCCAGGTGTCGTGACTGTGGCTGGAGTTTCCCATGAAGATGTCTATGAACCGGCCCCGGTGATCCACAACTGCCTGCAGCTGCAGGGAGTGGTACCCATGCCAGTTCATATACTCTGCTGCCTCCCCTGTGGAGGGGCAGAGGATCTCAACGTGGGTGCCATCCACAGCTCCCATGCAGTTGGGGAAGCCTCCGGCTGTGAATCCCGTCATCACAGCCTTCTGGTCCACCAGCTGGATCATCCTGTCAAGGAGCACACCCTCCACAGCCTCGCACACATCCTGGAGGATACAGGTGACAGTGCTGAGGCCTACCCCGAAGTGCTGGGACATGGACCGGCAGGAGTCGGGCGTTGCCAAGGCCCAGACCCCTATGGCCACCTGCTGGACCATGGGGATGGGGGTCCTCATGGAGGTGTGCTCTCGCTCTAGCCAGGGCATAAGGAGCTCCGATAGCCAAAGCAGAGTGAGCTTGTTCATCCTGAGGTGGGCCCTCCAGGCTGCCTCGTCCCACTGGGCCAACGCCCTTGCCCATAAACCCTGTGGGCGCTCTGTGACCCATAGGTGCCTCTCAATGGGCATAGTGAGCAGAACAGACCAGCGCATGGTCTCCCTCGCCCACAGGAGGCAGCTGGCCACCTCACAGAGCACTGCGGGCTGGGTCCGAGCCTGGCTCACAGCCTGCCAGTCTGCCCCGGATAGCCTCTGGGCCCTGAGCTGGGCACAGGCTCTCCTCAAGCCATGGTGCACCCTGCGGGCCCTTGCAGCTCTCCAGGCCAGAGAAACCTGCAGTCGGGCGGCCAGGTGTACCTCTGCACCAAGGAGTCACAGCTGCTCGGTGTGGTCGTGGTACTACTCAGCTGCGAGTGCGAGGTGCATCCAGTAGAAGGCTTCCCTGTCCCGCTCCATGGTGGTGGGGGCCCCGGAGGTTGTGAGATGTTTATTATGGCGCTCTGATGGTCGGCCATGCTGGGGGCCGGCCCCCAGCTGGCCGGGCCCCCCAATGGGGTGCATGGGTCTATGGATGTGCCCATGGTTATGTGTGCTGGCTGCGCATGGGTGCTCATGCCTGCATGGGCAAACGGTTCTGTGCACTCCTTCTGCAGATGCATGCCTTCACCCATCAATCCCCCCATGCCTGTTTGCAACACCATGGCCTTGGCATCCCGATTAGCTGTTATGTGAGTGCTATTGGGTTGGGCAGCTGTGCCGGGTCCGCACCCCATGCCTCACTCTGTTGTGCTACAATGTTGTGGTCCGTGGCTGCTTTTTCTGTCCTTGGGGCTCCTCGGAGGCCCTCCTGGCCCTGGAGGGTATGTGTGCCCCCCTGTCCGTGGTGTTATTCTCCATGTCTGGCTGTACCATGGCTGGTTGTCCATCCACCGGGCTCCCACTCTCCAGCCCCCATGGGGCCCCCCATATCTGGACCTTCCACGAGACCATGGCTCTGTGTGACCTGTGGCATACCCCGGCCGTGTAGCTGCTCCTGGGCAGCCCGGCCAGCCGTGCGATTGCCTTTGCGAGCTTGAGCTCCGGACTTCACTACTTCGTCTATGAGGTGAGCGCTCATAATTGCTGGCTGCATGCAGACACCCTGGGGCTGGTTCGCTTCCCTGATTGACACATCCCGGACAAGCAGTGTTCCCCTGTGCCCTGGTCCGGGGCTGAGACCGTGTCTGCACTGAGTGTGTGTGGGCTGGGAGCCTATACGGAGTGCCTTGCTGAGGGTGGCCCTGCCTTTGCTGTGTCCTACTTTGCCTGTGTTCACGGGGTGCGTGGGTACCAGCGCACCTGTGCGGCGGTGTACCACCGGCTGCTGGCGCTGGGACATCTTCCTTGGCCCCCTTCTGCTGCCTGCTGTGTGTCGGAGTCTTCTTCAGCAGAGCTGTCGGCCCTGTTGGGAGTGTGGTCCGGTGCGGACATCCAGCTGGGTCTCTCCATGCATGATCCCTTCGAAGCCTACTACCTGATCGCCCACCACATGTCCGTGCTGGGGTACTGCTGGGTCTTGATACATTGGCCCCACCTGGTTCATCGGGTGGGGCGCCCGGCCCCTGGGCCTTCAGTGGCCCCCAGCGTCTGCCTGTGAGTCCCGGTGTTCCTCCTGCCCCCCCGTGGTGTCCTTCCCCGTGTGGGCTCCTGCCCCTGTCCGGGGGGGCAGTCCCCGCTGGCTGCTCCCTCCCTGATGTCTCTGCCGTGCTGTGGTGCTGCCTGTGTCCCCGGGCCCCCTCTGGGCCCCAACCCCCGGTCTGCCTGCACACCCGGGGTTTCCCTCCGTGGTTGCCCTCCCTGGTGCCTGGGTGCGTCACTCTGCATGGCCTCACTGACCCGCCTGTGTCCAGTTACCTGTCCCCACCCACCAGCACTGCCACCTGCTGCCACCCCCCTTGGGTGCTTGTGTGACCTGGGGATTCCGGCACCCCCGGACTGGCCCTCGGTGCTTCCTCCGGGGGTGTGCATCCTTTGACCTGAAGCACTGCACCGGCTGTCCTGGCTGCCCTCCATTGGCCCCTCAGTGAGTGTGGGGTCTCCGTGTGCCTCCTGGACCATTCCCACCCGGCTCGCTGTGCATTGAGGGCCCCCGCTGTGCCTTGGGCCCAAGGTCCTGCCCCCCCTTTCTGAGACTGCCTGTGTTGCTCTGGGGGTGCCCGTGTGGACTGTGCTGCTGTGGGGGTTGTAGTTGCTGTTGCCTGTGTCCTGTCCTGCCCCTTTGCAGTTCCCCCCCTCTTTCATGTCCCACAGCCCCCTTTGCTCCCATTTTGCCTAGTGTGTTGTCCGGGCACCTGTGTTCCCCTTCCCTTCCTTCCCCTTGTGTGTGTGTGTGTGTGTGTGTGTGCCCGGATGTGTGCTCGTGCTATGTGTTCCTCTGTGGCTCTGCTGCCTGTGTGCCTGCTGTGTGTGGTACCTGTGTGACTCTTCTCCCTCTCCCCCCTCCCTTCCTGTTTTCCTTGTGTGGGCATTCCCTTTTGTGCCTTTTGGCTTCGTTTGCCCTCAGGCGGGCATGTCTGTGTCC
This sequence comes from Sphenodon punctatus, assembly GCA_003113815.1. NCBI lineage: Eukaryota > Metazoa > Chordata > Lepidosauria > Sphenodontia > Sphenodontidae > Sphenodon > Sphenodon punctatus. Next base: position 224,123 of record QEPC01015618.1, read on the forward strand.
CACCCCTGCCCGGTGGGTTCTGGGTGTTTTGACCACTGCTGGGAATCGGCGTCACGTCTGTTGCATTGCCCAGGGTTGTGATCTGGAGGCCCGATTCCCAGCTGTGGTCCCGGTCCCGGTCCCGTCACGTCTGTTTGGGGCTTTTATTCGCCCCGGGGGGTGGTTGTTCTGGTCACCCCCACCGGGAATTCACTGTGGTGAACCAGCCACCCGTAACATCTGAAAACACCCCATAGAGACAAGTCCCTGTCCCAAGGGGCTTACAATTTAGAATGAACAAGAAGAGGGGTGATAAAAGGAGAGATAAGGATACATCCTGAATCTGAGAAGGTGTTTTTAAACGAGTGAGGTGATGGGAGGGGAGTTCATGGCCAAGCACCCACATAAGCGGACTGCGTGGGGAGCAATTCAAATGGGACGCTCTCAGGATGGCCACCACAGCCATCCCCCTGCCTCAGACCATGGGAGGTGGGGGAGGAATACACTCCCCCTGCCTCAGACCGTGAGGGTGGGGTAGGGAGGAAGCGCACTGGGCTGGCCTTTGCAAGTGACATGTCCCAGGTGCAAATTCTGTGGAACCCAGGCTCTCCAGTGCTCCTAGCCAGTACTTGTCACTTCCAAATTACCATTCCCCTACCCATGGTGCCTCTGAGAAGTGACCTTGTTTGCTGGTGTGGCTGATTTCCACCGTTCATATGTGATGGGGCTCCATGGTTGTCTGTTGCCACGGTTCTATTTGGCTTGCCCTATACAGAGCACTCTGGATTTCCCAGCAGTGCTCTGTGCATGCCCATGAGTTGGTGCTCTGTGGCTCATGGGAGCATGCATCCAGATGCTCCAGCTTCAGATGGGTGGAGGGCTCCATGGCTCCTGAGTGGCCATGAAGTGTAGCATGTTGTCTAAAAACATCCAGAAGCTGCAGGTTCATTTGCTGGTGTAGTTACTAGGGAGGAGGTCCTGAAGGATGAGACATATTTGTATTGTAAATTAAACTCTACCAGGCTATCATTTGCACATGTGGGCAGACATGGTGTTGCTAGAAAAAGATGGAGTGCTTAGGACCTCATAGCAACATGAAATCTAAAATCTCATTTTTTCAACCCTTCAAAATGAAGATGGCTTTTTTATCATAGCTCGAGAATATGTTTTATCTCTGGCAGAACTGTTATTCTCCTGTGGAGGATGGTGTGGTTGGAAAGACAGAGGCAAAGTAACACTAGCTAACTATACTGCAAGAGACTTTTTTTTTCTGTATTCCTGAAAACGTATTCAAAATGCAACAGCTCTTAGGCAATGACAAATCTGAAAAGTGTTTGTATGCGTGTTTATTAAAAGACTGTGCTTTGTCTACCTACAGCTGGCCTCAAGATATTTTTGAGGTTTTAAATTCAGTTCTAAATAAAACTGAATACTGTGGCTTTTAATCAATGTCATTTGAAATCTGCTTATCCAGCTTTGTGGAGGAAAATGTTATGCAAAGTCTAGACACTCTCACACGTTTTCCTTTAATTGGTTATATTTCCAAAATATTTAATCACTAGAAACTTAAATGTTTTTTTGCCCCTTGACTCTAACGGTAGAAGAAATTAATTCAGTGCTACATGAAAACATAAAGAAAAGAAACAAACCAAATGGGCCAGCCAAGAACTCTTTATCCAGGCAAAATCCCTTAAATTTGTTAATTAATGATAGAGTAATTGTCACTTGTCACTGAAGATACGTAACTGTTTCACAAAAAGAAAAACATTTACCTTCACAATTTCACTATCAGGGTTATTCCTTAATTTAAGTATTAGAATAGTAAGCTGCAGAAAGTTTAAGGTTTAATGGTTATCAAGGGACTTGAAAGGGTGTTACGAAGAGAAAGGCCTTTTGCAACGAGGGCTGCTTGTCGCTTTCCATTGAGAAAACTAGGGCAAGACTATGGGGGTAGCATTATTAATTATTATTAATTTATTATTAATTATAATAATAATTATTATTATAAACATTAGTATAGCGCCAGGCATGTGCCTTCCGTTGTAGCAACCCTGGCCTGCCGACGCAAAAAACAGTGCCTGTTGATTGGAGTGCCATGCTCAAGCGGGGGCTGAGCTCCCAACTAAGACTTTGGTCCTGCTTCAGTCCAGGGCTGGAGCTCCAGCAAGCAGCACCCACACACCCTCCCTAAACACTGTGGGACCATCCTGGTTGCCTAGAGGGGCCAGGAAGTAATTTTCCTGGGAACCCAGATTGGACACAAGATTCCCAGTTTTCAGCTTCCTCATAGTGTTGGGATAATTTGATTGCATTTGACCTTTTCCCATAGTAGAAAGGGGTGTTGCTTGAGGTTATTACTTGTTGCACTCTTGGCATGGGTCCAGTACTGTTGTCTTATTTAGGATAGAATTTAAGGAAGGATTCATCTCCATTAGAGAGGGAGAGGTGATACCTACCACAAAAGCGGGGTATGGCAAGTGGTGGAGTAGACTCCCTGGGAGAGCTGACCAGCAAGGGCAGTAGGGGCATGTATGGTCACGAGACTGCAAGGACCTTCCTCCTCACGCAGTTCCAGAAGGACTTTGTCCCACTCGACAATTGCCACCAGCATGGGTTGAGGGGGAGCCGTTATCTTGGCTTGGTTAAGGTTGGGGGTAGTGGTAATCAAGGGCATATCGAGAACAAGCTCTGAGGTTTATGTTGCATATTTAGATTGTGGTACAGGACCCAAATTACAACAGGCGATTACACCACCTATCCTAATTAGAAATCTGAATTAGGAGTGCGACTGTTTAAATCCGCTCTTGTTGTCTTGTCTCATTTGAGATGTGCATCTTGCTCCTAGTTCTCTGCTACAAAAACTAGGTCATGCTGCCTCAAAAAGGCAGTGTTGCCCAGTGGATAAACTGTTTGGTCTGGATTTAGGCGACCAGGATTGTGTTTTATTGGAGTTAGGTCCCTATTTCCTTTTGATAAAAAATAAAATAATCTGTTCCAAAACAAAGCTGATCTAAGGTTATTTTTATTATTGCAGTTATGTCTTATTATTTTCCACATAGTCCACACTGGGCATGCTGACACCCAATTAATTCACCTTGCAGAATGGCAGTGTATCAGGGACTCCACCTCATCATGGGAAAGTGTATGTAGGAATAGGCCTGAATCACTGTCACTTAGGGAATTAGCATCTCATCACTTTATTTTCATATCCCAATCCATAATCCATACATTATCTCTACCTTAGTCCATACACAAAGGCCCAGTCTATCCAGATAGCAGTCCCCTGGTGGGAACTCCAGAACACCCAATTCACTTCAATCTCCTTAACTGAGCTTCAGGGTCTCCTCCCTTAGTGGCCTTCCAGCTCAGGAACAGCAATGGGCCTTCTTTGGCCTCCAGGCAGCCTCTAGCAGGGATGTGCTTCCTTTAATGTCCCAGAGCAGACTGCCCCACCTTCCTGTTCCTCTTCTCTTTATATAGCTGGAGCCATGTCCCAACTCAGCTACTTCCAGTTGGTGGCCATTTTGTGCCACTCTACACTCTAAGTGCCATTTTGTGGCTACACTCTGTCACAGGCAGACAGACATGAGTTTGGAGTGCAACTCTGTGACACTCGGGAAAGGAGAGTGTATGTGGAAGACCACACCTACAGTCAGACTTCGGGTGTTTTCAGACAGATGAGGGACTACCTGACCCCAGAGATACTCTAGGGGTGCACTCCCACATCTGTCCACTCCCAACCCCACTTGGGTTGGGTTCAGATGGACTTCGCAGGTTCCCTCGGCCAAAGTTGGTCTGCGAGGCATCCCTACCCGACATGTAGGCTCGTGCCGACAACTCTATGGTGCCTGGGGCAATGGCTGCATCATGGGTCTGTGCATAAGATGGACAGCTGCTCTGCTTTGGCCTGGTGCTCCAGGTTTGGCTGGCCCTCTTCACCAGTGGAGTTCTGGGATGTTCTGGAGCACCACTAGTGGGGCTGCTCTGGATCAGGTATAGCCTGCTCTGCTTCAACATCTGGTACAATGTCTTTACATGGACAGGCCAAATGGGGGGAAAGTGGGCTGGAGCAGCCACCACTGGGGAAACCCATCTGTCTGAAGACACTCATTGACCTGTACAACCATGAAGAAGTACCCAAGCATAATAGAGCATGAATCAAGTGTGGAAAGCAGGGAAATGGCTATTCATGTGCTACCAGTGACAAATAATATTAACTGTGCACGCTAATCTGATTTGTTCGTCTTAGCTATATTGTGACCCCTTTTGATCTTACAGACAGATTCAATTTAGCCTTGTTAGCAAAATAAATATACAGGTACTAGATACAGGAAAGCATGTGTAAGAAAGTTAGCTTTATCCATTAAATGATCAGGTAATTTATACCTTTGATAAAGATCCACAATACTCCTTGGAAGCTTGCCTAATTTAAAATTTAAAAACTTGTACTTTTGGTGCCACCCATCATTCCAGGGTTTTATGCATGTTAATGAAGTTACACTATGTGACTCTGATCCTGTAGCAAGAAGGTCAATGGAAAGTTTGATGTTGTCTTCAATGAGTGCAGAATAAAGCTCATAGTCTGTGAAACAAAGAAAAGAAAAGAACCTTTGGATTTATACATCCCAAAATTCAGTAAAGAGCATTTGAAATGTTCTCCCAAACTTCTTCCTCTTTGCACATGGGGAAATTGAGGAACAGAGGCCACAGTCCTGAAATTATTTTCTCACAAGTACTCACATTATTCAAACTAGAGAAGTTGACATTTCAAATGCACTTAAGGGGAACTTTCAGTGGGAGTCTTAGAAAATCATTTGAAAATCCAGAACCCCAACAAGGGATAGGGGATCTTCTTCCCTTCATTGGCCACTTTTGAATTTAATCAGTATATTCAGGCTAGCTTAGATAGTGTCTGAGAGACAGAGAATGTACTTGATCCACACAGGCTGAAAAGATGCTGTAAAAAAAAAAAGGATATGGACTGAATTTGGCTCACAGGCTCAGGTTTCCCCATTCCTGACCTAAACCAAACCTCTGTATTTAAATATACATCAGGATCCAGATCCAGCAACTTCAGACTTTGCACTCTTTGCAGTTTATACATTGACTAGTTAGACACTTGCTCAAGCTCACAAAGCAGTGTGGAAATCTGGGAAATGGTTGCTAGGCAGTGGTTATTCATTTGCTACCCATAACAAATAACATTAACTGTGCAAGCTAATCTGATTTTCACATTCTAGCCAAATTGTGACCCTTTTTGATCTCCCAGACAGAATCAAGGTAGCCGTGTTAGCAAAATAAATATGCAGGTACTAGAGCTAAGTAAATGTACTTATGAAACAGTTATCTATGAAATCACCAGGTAATTTATATGTTTGAAACAGAGCCATGATACTTCTTGGGAACTGGTTAGGAGAGAAGAAAAGAAATTGAATTGTCAAATATATCATCTAAGGAACAGTTTCATCCAGTTTTTTATGAATGTTTACATCTTTTTTCAGTTTTTTGCCGTGGCACTGCTAACTAAGCCTGCCAGGCAAGTACCAAAATGTGATGAATTATAGGGGTGTGCACTGCATTTTTGTTATATTGGTAACAATAATGAAATTATTTGTTTTTGATATCGTTATTCCCATAATAATAACGAAGCTAAATACTAACAAAATCAATAATGATAACAAAAGTAGTTATTGATTTCATTACTGCCTAGTAGGTGTTTTTTGGAGGGGAATGTGGAGAGGGGAGGAGGGAGAAGATATCTCAGAGCCAGAAACACTGTTGAACTGGGCCTGTGATGGAGGGGAAGGACCCAATGGATATAATTGCTGGCCAATGAGCAGCACGAGCAGGTCCCAGGTAGTTGATTGGCACTCTATGGTTGCTCAATCCTTCCTGCCTCCCAAAATCAATCATGGGGGTTCTGGGGAGGGCACTGCAACCCTTTATGCTGCGGGGCCAGGCTGTTTGACTATTGTTCTGTGTTAGATCTTGCTGTGACAGGTTGCGTTTACAGAACTCTGGTGCTTACACAAAGATTTTTTGTGTAAGCACCAGAGTTCTGTTCTGTCTCTCTCTATATAGAGACAGATATAGGTTTGGGTATAGAGATTGATTGATCGATCAAGATTACAGGTATATATAATATAGGAAGAGATTGGATAGATATACCCTATAGGTTTTTTTTCCTTTCCCCTTCCCCTGTTGTCTCCCCCTGTCCATAGATAGATAGATAGATAGATAGATAGATAGATACTAGGCATTATACGATAGGAATAGGATAGATACTTAGAACACATAGCAGATAGAAGTTTATTGATAAAGATACTTAGATAGGAATATATTACATTTAGTATAAGTATTTAGGTGTAGGTTTATATTAGACATGCATAATTAGTATTCATGTTGTCATTGTACAATTATTATTACTACTACATTCCCTTCCCTTTTTAGGGAAGGTTATTGAAGGTTATTTTAGGGAAGGTTAGGGACGGTTATTGAATGGGTGGTAGCCCGGCAGTTGCAGGAGCATCTGGATTGTGTCAGTTTTCTTGATCCCTCGCAGTCCAGATTTCGCCTGGACTATGGTACCGAGACTGCACTTCCAGCATTGATTGACAACCTATGCCGGGAATTAGATCAGGGTTGTTTGGCCCTGCTGATTCCATTGGATCTGTCTGCTGCTTTTGATACCGTTGATCATGAGATGTTGGTGACGTGCCTACGGGACCAGGTGTGGGTGGGCAGTACGTTTCTTGACAGGTTCTGCTCTCTCCTGGCTGGAAGAACTCAGCAAGTGATGCTTGGGGATTATTTTTCATCATACTGAGACCTCTCATGTGGAGACCAGCAGGATTCTGTTCTGTCCCCTCTCCTGTTCAACATGTATATGCAGCCTTTTGGTGAGGTGGTCAGGAGGTTTGGCGTGCTTTGTCATCAATATGCTGATGACACCCAGCCTTACCTCTTTTTTTCATCAGATCCAGGCCCAGCAGTCTTGGTGCTTACCGTGTGTTTGGCAGCTGTGGGGGATTGGATTAGGGCAAATCGACTGAAGCTGAATCCTGATAAGATGGAGGTGATGCTGGTGGGTAAGGTGGCGGGGGTGACATCCCCCATCACTGATGGGTCTGTCCTCCACTGTTTCCCCAGGTATGGAGTCTGGGGGTGCTCCTTGATTCACAGCTCCACTTGGATGCTCAGGTGGAGGCTGTGGCAAGGAGTGCCTTTTGCCAATTACATCTGGTGCGTTGGCTTTGGCCATATGTTTCAGACTCTGACCTGGCCACTGTCATCCATTGTTTCATTAACTCTAGGTTAGACTACTGTAAAGCGCTCTATGTGGGGCTACCCATGGTGACAGTTCAGAGACTGCAGCTGGTGCAGAATGCAGCAGCCAATCTCCTGGTGGAACAGGGTCACCCAAAACATATTACACCAGTACTTCAGTCGCTGTACTGGCTGCCTATAATCTTCCAGGCCCAATTCAAGGTGAGGTCCTTGCCTATTAAGCCCTAAATGACCTTGGCTGACCTACCTGCAGGATTGCCTTGCCCCTCGAGTCCTGGATTGGCCCCTGCAGTCATCGGGGGGGTGCTCTCCTCAAGTTACATGAGTCTTTGGGGGGGGGCATGAGTCTTTGGGGGATTTTCTCAGTGGCTGCTCCACGGCTCTGGAACTCCCTGCTTTTAGAGACCCATTTGGCCCTGGATCTCCCCTCTTTTCAATGCAGTTCTTATACCTGGCTGTTCTGCCTGGCCTTTGGTGGAGAGGATGGGTAGAATGGGTTGGGGAGGGAGTAGGTTATGGTGGTGAGGAATATTTTAATCCTCCCTATTATGCATTGTAGCCTGATGGGTTTTTTTGTTATAATTGTAAGCCACCCAGAGCTGCCTGTGTGAGGATGGGTGGGATTTTTAAAATAAATAAATAAATAAATAAATAAATAAATAAATAAATAATAATGAGATAGGGAGGGTGGCAGCCAACAACAGAAACAATACTGAAAACAAAATCTTTGTTATCGCTCAAAACCAATACCAGTAATTAGGGGTGGGAAACCGGTAGAATCCGGTATCCGATAATGCCGGTAACGGGCGTACCGGCATTATCGGATTCGACCCGGTAATCCGGACCCGAGTCCAGGCTGCGCGGGTGGAAGGGGGGACACCCCCCACCCACCCTGCCCAGCCTGGCTTTTTGTTTAAAAAAAGAACAGAGTACGACCCAGAGGCGGAGGTGAAGGCGAAGGTGAAGGCCTTCCGGTGAAACCCGGAAGTTCCCCGGAAGGCCTAGAGCATCCTGACGCTGACAGCCACAGCCGGCGCTGAGGCCACCGGACCGCCCGCCGCCGCCGGAGCTCCCAAAGGTAAGCAGCAAGCGCGCTGTAGGGGTGATCCCTGGGGGGGTGGGGGTGTTAAACACCCCCCCCAGGGATCGAGTCATACTTACCGGCGGCTGCGGGGACGCCGCGGCCGCTGGTGCTGGGGGGTGGGCTCGCCTTCACCTTCGCCTTCGCCTCCGCCTCTGGGTCGTACTCTGTTCTTTTTTTAAACAAAAAGCCAGGCTGGGCAGGGTGGGTGGGGGGTGTCCCCCCTTCCACCCGCGCAGCCTGGACTCGGGGAGGGTTTTTCTTTTAAAAACTGTTTGGCTGGGGCTTTAAATTTTTTTACATTGCAGCCATTTTTAAATGGCNAGGGTTATTTCATTGGTTTCAATGGGGACACAGCGCCACATTGAAACCAATGAAATAAATCCGGTACCGGCATACCAGATTTAATCCGGGAATCCGGTTTTCGTAGAACCGGTAACCGGTAAATCCGGTAGCCGGTAATGGGCCCGGGGTCCCACCACTACCAGTAATGACATCGATAACGAAAAACAAAATTTTATTAACAATAACAAAAACAACAGTTTTTAATAATGAAAAACAAAAAAGAAAAAGAAAAATGACATGGGTCCTTGGTGCACACCTGTAATGTATTAGAAAGAAGCAATTAAACTAGTGGCTACATGGGCAATTTTGCAGTAAGTTGCCATAGGAATGTAGTAAATGAATATTAGTTATGATTTTTAAGTTCCATAATGACAAACAACATTCATTTGTGTATCCACAGAGTGCTCGAGGTGAACCTGGAAACTACAGACCAATGAGTCTGTAGTTCAGTATAGTCCCTCCTTCAATATAGTCCCTCATGAGAGTTTCTTGAGGAAACTAAATAGTCATGGGATATGAGGCCATGTCGCATTGTGGATCGGTGACCGGTTAAAGGATAGGAACCAAAGGGTAGGACTAAAGGATCAGTTTTCACAATGGAGAGAAGTAAATAGTGGAATAGAATAATAGAATCTTAGAATTAGAAGTTATCTCAGAGGTCATCTAGTCCAACCCCCTGTACAATGCAGGAAATCCACAGCTACAGCATCCCTGAAAGATGGTCGGCCAGCCTCTGTTTGAAAACCTCCAGTGTAGGTGAGCCCACTACAGCCCTAGGCAGTCTGTTTCACTGTTGAACAGCTCTTACCATTAGAAAGTTCTTCCTAATGTTTAGCTAAAATCTGCTTTCTTGTAATTTGGTTCTATTCCTGCCCTCAGGAGTATCAGAACACAAATCTGCTCCATCTTCTATGTAACAGTCCTTCCGATATTTAAAGATGGCTATCATGTCTCCCCTTAGTCTTATCTTCTCCAGGCTAAACGTACCCAGCTCCTTCAACCTTTCCTCATAGGATTTAACTCGTAGGATTTGGTTTCCAGACCCCTGACCATCTTTGTCGCTCTCCTCTGAACCCGTTCCAAAGTGCCCAGAACTGGACACAGTACTCCAGATGAGGTCTGACCAGCAGAGAAACTATTACTTCTCATGACCTGGACGCTATGCTTAGGGATAAAGCGGCAACTCCTTTTTCCATGCCACAATTTCATTCTTCTATTTTGGAATTGCCTGCGACTTTCCGCAGCTTTTCTGCTGGCATTCCACTAATTCCACACCCTTTGCTTTGTGACATCGGAATTATTGGAATTATTGGAAAGTGTCAGAATAATCTTGGAAAGTGTTGGAATAATCTCGGAAAGTGTCAAAAGAAACATTGTTCCAATATTTTGCATGTCGGAAAGTGCCAACAGAAGTAGCGGAATGAAAGTAGTGGAACAGTGGATTTAGTGGAATGAAAGTAGCAGAACGAACATCTCTATTGCACTGTGCCGCTCATTGCGGAACAGCTCTTTCTGTCAGAAACGGATACCTCAGTAGATTGTCATTTCAGCCCTAACTATGCTTCTGTTAATGCAGCCTAAAATTGCAACTGCATCACACTGATGACTCATGTTCAGTTTGTGATCAAGTACAACACCAAGATCCATGGGAGTGCCCCATAGATCTCTACTGGAACTGGTGTTGTTTAATATATTTATTAATGAACTGGAAAAGGGAATAAGAAGTGAGGTGATCAAATTTGTAGATGTCACAAATTTATTCAAGGTAGTCAAAACCCAAGTGGACTGTGAAGTATTTCAAGAAGATCTTGCAAGACTGAGTGACTGGACATCTAAATCACAGATGCAATTGAATTTTGACAAGTGCAAAGTGATGTATATAGGGAATATTAATCCAAACAATATGTTCACAATGCTGTGTTTTAAACTGGGGGTAACCACACAGGAAAAGGAACTTGGGATCAATGTGGACAATGCATTGAAATCCTCAGCTCAATGTGCAAACAGATGGCAAGAATTATTTTGAAGGGTATATGTAAATCTATAGTGTGACTGCACCTTGAACATTGTGTGCAGTTCTTGTCACCCCATCTCAAAAAAGATATAGTAAAATTTGGAAAGGTACAGAAAAGGGCAACAAAAATGATAAAGAGTATGAAATGAGTCCCTTACAAAGAGACGCTTGATAGGTTAAGGCTCTTCAGCTTGGAGAAGAGATGACAGAGGAAATATGGTAGAATTTTATAAAATCGTGAGTGGTGTGGAATGAGTAAATAGAAACAGTTTTATACCCTCTCAAATAGTACTAGAATTAGAGGACAGACACCTCATGAAACTAACTTGCAGCTGATTTAAAATAAATAAATGAAAGTATTTTTTCACTCAAAGCACAATTAGCCTGTGGAATTTCTTGCCAGAGAATGTGGTAAAGGCCAATAATATAGCTGGGTTTGCAAAGGGATTGTATAAGTTCTTGGAGAGTAGGTCCACTAGCGGTTATTAACCAAGTCATTTTCGGGTATGTAACTCTTACTGTTGGCACCTGAGAGTGAACAACAGGGAATATATTGCCCCATTATGATCTGTTGGGTACCCTCCCAAGCGACCGAGATTGGCTACTGTCAGAGACAGGATGTTGGGCTTGATGGACCATTCATCTGTCACACTATGGCACTACTTATGTTCTTAAGAGAAATGGTCAATTTCATATTTATTTGTGGGAAAGCCCTAATGCTTAACTTGTGCAATAGATAGCTCAGGTGAAATGATACAGCATTCAAAGCCATAATGAAACAAATCAGTGGTGGAAAAGAGCACACAGAAAAGTTACCTGAAGATAAATATTCTGAATTAGCATAGACATTGAAAGAGTGGCAATCAGTATTTGCTAATGCTCATCACCAAAGTGATATTATTAAGGCTAGCTAGGTGATTGCCCATGCAATAGCTGGATCATTGAAACTATTTTCTGAAGGAATTTTTTGAAGAACCTCATGCTAAAATAGTGTGTCCTGGTAAGTGGAAAGCTCTTGCAAATATCAAGCACTCAAGAAACACAATCACTAAGAAAATCAGTGGTTTTGCTGAGAATATGAACAGTCAAGTCCACGATGAGCCAAAGTCCTTTGCTGGGTTCTGTCCCCCCCCCGCCCCCCAATGCAATTGATGAAAGCACAGAGGTCACTGAACTATCTGAGTGACCAGTGTTCTTTTGAAGAGCCAGTGAAAATATGTGTGTAAGAAACCAATGTTCTTTTGTAGTGCCAATGTTCATTTGTGGTGACAATGAAAATGTGTATGCAGGGTCTGGTGAGGTTTTTATTTATTTATTTATTCAAAACTTATATCCCGGCCCTCCTGCCCAAAGGCAGCTCGGGGCAGCGAACAACATTCACAAAAAAATTCAACAATAAAACATTTAAAAATAAATCTACAAATTTTAAAACAAGTCGTAAAAATACACCCTCCCTCCCAAACCCCACCTTCCCCACCCCACCTCCCCTCCCTTGCCAAAGGCCTGGCGGAGCAGCCAGGTCTTACACAAACATCGAAATGACAGGAGGGTGGGGGCCAACCAAGCCTCCTCCAGGAGTGGCTTCCACAGCACAGGGGCAGCCACCAAAAAAAGATCTCACATCAGTGGCCACCCGTCTCACCTGGGAAACCTCCAAAAATTCTCCCACGGACATCTCAGGGGTCACACGGGCACATGGGGAGTGAGGCGATCCCGCAGATAGGCAGGGCCCAGGCTGCGAAGGGCTTTAAAGGTCAAAACCAGCACCTTGAACCTAGCCCAGTGCATTATAAGCAGCCAGTGCAGAGCCCGAAGCACAGGTATCATGTGCTCCCTGCGGCCCGCCCCAGTAAGGAGATGGGCCCCAGCATTCTGCACTAGTTGCAGCCTCCGGACCAGCTTCTCGGGCACTCCAATGTAGTGTGCGTTGCAGTAATCCAGCCTTGAGGTGATGAAGGCATGGATGACAGTGGTGAGGTCAGAGTCTGAGAGATACGGCAGAAGCCGCCGGACAAGATGTAACTGCTGAAACGCATTCCCCACCACGGCGACAACCTGAGATTCCAGGCTGAGCCGTGAATCGAGGAGCACACCCAGACTCCGTACCTACGGGACCATGGGAGGGTGAACCCCATCCACAAGAGGAGATTCAACCACTCCTAGGCCCCCCAGGCCCTCACCTACCAACATCACCTCTGTCTTCTCAGGATTCAGCTGCAGATGGCTCAACCTCATCCAAACCCCCACAGCCAACAGGCACTGGGAAAATAAAGAGACTGCATGGCCTGGGTTGATGGAAAAAGAGAGGTAGAGCTGAGTGTCATCAACACTGATGACACTGCATGCCCTGAAACCCTCTCACGATCTCCCCTAACAGCTACATATAGATGTTAAACAAGAGGGGGGATAGAATGGCACCCTGCACGATGCCACACGTGAGGTCAGGGGGGAAGACGCACACTCCCCCAAGGCCACCCAGTGAGTTGTCCTGGCCAGGAACGAACGAAAACAGTCCAAGACCATCCCGCCAAGATCCTGCAGGCGAGTCACCAACACCTCATATTCGACTGTGTCGAACGCAGCTGAAAGGTCTAGCAGGACCAGTAAGGTCTGACGACCCTGGTCCAATGCCAGATGAAGATCGTCAACCAAGGCCACCAATGGAGTCTCCGTACCATACCCAGGCCAAAACCCGGACTGAGAGGGGTCAAGGAAACTGGTGTGGTCCAGATGTTCCTGGAGCTGCTGTGCCACAGCCCGTTCAATAACCTTCCCTAAAAGGGAAGGTTAGAGACCGGCTGATAACTGGCAGGAGCATCAGTGTCAAGAGATGGTTTCTTGGGCAGGGGCCTAACCACAACCTCCTTCAGGCACTCAAGCACCCTGCCCTCCCAAAGGGAGGCACTAACCACCCCAGCCAGCAGTAGCTGTAACGTCTCCTGACGGGCTTTCACCAGTCAGGATGGGCAAGGATCTTGTTCACAAGGTTCGCAAGGTTGCAGTTCATCTTCATATTCTCCCAGTTGCCTCGGCTGTCATCAACTGAGGATGTTGCGACCTTCCTGTGGTTGATATCTCTGCCTCCCCCAGTGCCATCGACCAGCGAGCCAGGGTCTGATGAGGTTGCAGTTCATCTGCATACTCTCCCAGATGCCTCAGCCATCATCCCCTGAGGACTCTGCGACCTTCCTGAGGTTGGTCTCTCTGGCTCCCCAGCGCTGTCGACCAGCGAGCCATGGTCTGGTGAGGTCGCAGAAGAGCAGGATCTACGGTCTGCCTGTAAAGGGCTGATGCTGCTAAATGCAAGGTCCATGGCAAATAAGGCTCCAGTAATTTGGGATTTGGTCCTGCATGGGGCTGCATGTATTACAGAGACCTGGCTGGACGAGGAGGCGGGGCCAATTCTGGCTGACCTCGTTTCACCTGGATATGCTGTACAGCATCAGCCCCGCATGGGGGGGTCAGGGTGGTGTTGTAGACATTATTTTTAGAACGGAGTGGCCAGTTAGAAGATATCCAGACCGGGAGATTCCCGGTATTGAGGCCCTCAATGTCGTGTTTGATTTGGCTGGGGGCAATCTTGGGGTGCTGCTGGTGTACCGGGCCCCTTCCTGTCCAGCATCATCCCTTCCCACTCTAGCAGAGCTGGCCTCGGAGGTGGCGTTGAACTCCTCCAGGACCTTGGTCCTGGGGGAGTTCAATGCCCATACCAATGCTGGCCTTGTAGGAGCAGAGGATGAGTTCATGGCCGCCATGGCAACCATGGACTTGTCCCAAGTTTTCAACTGCCTGACCGATGTGGGGGGACACACCGTTGATCTGGTCTTCTGTTCTGGCCTTGAGGCGTGGGATCTGTTATTGGGGGATGTGAGGGTCACACCCTTGTCATGGACGGATCATTATCTCCTACAGACCCGCCTTTCAGTGCATCACCTCCAGAAGGGAAGGGGACCAGTTCAGTTGGTCTCCCCTTGGAGGCTGATGGAACCGCAGCAGTTACAGGAGGCCCTGAGGGAGTTAACCTTAGACCCTGACAGTCACTCTGTCAATGATCTTGTCCAAGATTGGAACATCTTGTTAGGGGAGGCCATGAACAGAGTGGCTCCAAGACGTCCCCTGCCTTCTTTTCGCCACCGCAGGGTCCCTTGGTTTACTTAGAGACTGCGGTGTATGAAGCAGGTAGGCAGGCGACTAGAGCGACACTGGCGTCAGACTCAGTCTGAATCCGACTGACTTCTCCATAGGGTCCATTTGCGGTCCTATGTTGAGGCTGTGAGGCCAGCAAAGAAAGAGTTCTTTGCTGCCCTCATAGCATCTGCAAAGTCACGTCCAGTGGAGGTGTTCCAGATGGTGGTGGGGGGTGTCAGTCCAGCTTCCCTCCGCCTGGATGGAGACTTGTCCCAGACCTGCTGTGAGGAGTTTGCCATCTACTTTGCAGACAAGATCGCTTGAATCCAGAGTAACTTTGACACTTGATTAGGGGCAGTAGGGGAGGAGCGCGAAGTTATGGAGGCTCTGTCTGGTCCATCTTTCTGGGATGAGTTTCAGGAAGTGACGTTAACTGATGCTCTGGATGTCCTGGCGTCTGTTAGAGCCACTAGTTGTGAACTAGATCCATGCCCGCCCTGGTTGGTGAAAGCTTCCAGGAAGACCTTGAGGACGGTGCTGGCGAGGCTAATCAATGCACCCCTCCAGCAGGGGAGATTGCTGCCCAGTCTCAAGGAGGCCGTGGTGCCCCCCTGCTGAAGAAACCATCTTTGGAAGTGGATGCACTCGCCAGTTACCGACCGGTCTCTAATCTTCCCTTTTTAGGGAAGGTTATTGAATGGGCAGTGGCACTGCAGCTCAAGGCGCATCTGGACAGTGTCAGTTTTCTTGGACCTTTTTAGTCTGATTTCCGCCCCGGCTATGGCACAGAGATAGCATTGGTGGCCTTGGTGGACAATCTCCATCAAGAGATGGATGAAGACGTTCAATATTTCTGATCCTGCTAGATCTCTCAGCTGCTTTTGATACAATGGACCATGGGCTGCTATTGAGACGATTGCGAGTCCTGGGGGGTCTGGGTGGGACTGTCCTTGGATGGTTCCACTCATTCCTCTCTGGAAGAAGCCAGTGGGTGGTACTGGGGGCAGAAACAACTAGCCCCCAGGCCTTAACCTGTGGTATTCCGCAAGGTTCAATCTTGTCTCCATTATTGTTTAATGTGTATATGCAGCCCTTGGGGGAGATCGTGAGAGGGTTCGGGGTGCGTTGTCACCAATATGCTGATGATACTCAGCTGTACCTCTCTTTTTCAACTGACCGAGGTCCTGCCGGCTTAGTGCTGTCCCAGTGTTTGGAGGCTGTGGCGGATTGGATGTGGCAGAGCAGACTGAAGCTCAATCCTGATAAGACAGAAGTAATGGTGGTGGGTAGGGCAAAGGAGGTGTTGACTCCCCTCATAGAGGGGGTCTGCCTGCCCATAGCCCAGCGGGTTCGGAGTCTGGGAGTGTTGTTGGACTCAGACCTCCACCTGGATTGACAGGTGGAGGTGGTGGCTAAAGCTGCCTTCCGCCAGCTGTATTTGGTAAGGAGGCCGCATCCATTCATTTCCAGACCTGACCTGGCCACCCTCATTCATGCCTTCATCACCTCAAGGCTAGACTACTGCAACACACTCTACATGGGGCTTCCCATGACACCGGTCCGGAGGCTTCAGCTAGTGCAGAATGTGGCAGCCCGTCTTCTGACGGGGACGGGTTGATGGGAACACATAACTCCAGTGCTCCGTGTTCTGCACTGGCAGCCTATTGTGTACCAGGCCAGATTCAAGATGTTGGTTTTGGCCTATGAAGCCCTACATGGACTTGGTCCTTCATATCTCAGGGACCGCCTTGCCCTCCGCGTCTCAAAGCAACCCCTTCAGTCCGCTGGGGCACCTTTTTGGAGGTCCCCTGGGTAAAACTGGGGGCCCACAATGGAGAGGGCATTCTCAGCGGCCGGGCCGCGACTCTGGAACTCTCTTCCGGAGGAAGCCCACCTGGCCCCAAGTCTATTGGCTTTCTGCCGAACCTGTAAAACCTGGCTATTCACCCAGGCCTTCAGGGCGGAGGGTGGGGGATGGTATAGTTTTCTTTGGAGAAGGATTTTTTGGGGGAAATTAAGATGTGGTTGTTGTTATTATGTTTTTAATTAAATTATATTTTTGTATTTTATTTGTTATAAGCCACCTTGAAATGCCATGGGCATAAGGAGGCGACTAAAAATGCAAGGAAGTTTTTAAAAATATTAAAAATAAATCTGCATACTCTCCCAGCTGCCTCGGCTGTCATTGTCTGAGGACACCACGACCTTCATGGGGTTGGCCTCTCTGCCTCCCCCAGCGCTGTCGATCAGCAAGTCAGGGTCTGGTGAAGTTGCAGTTCATCTGCATCCTCTCCCAGCTACCTTGGTCGTCATTGCCTGAGGATGCCATGACCTTCCTGGGGTTGGCCTCTTTGCCTCCCCAGTGCTGTCGACCAGCGAGCCAAAAGGTGCCACCTTATGGTGCACGCCATAAGAATATTTCATACTCCTACAAGATCCATCCACAACTGCAAGATCCATCCCACCTCCCTGCCCTGTAACCAAACCACCAAGATGCCTGTCCTTATCTGTCTCTTCTCTTCTCCCATCTCCTCCTTCCCTCTCACCTGCTCTTCCCTCCTTCTCTCCCCTCTGCTCCTGCCTCCCACTAAGCCTCTACTACTTTCCTCTCTCCTCCTGCCTCCCACTAAGCCCGTCATCTCTCTCCAAAGTCCCCCCCTTCCTCCTCCCCCATCTCTTTCCCCCTGCCCTTCTGCCACATTGCCCATCACCCACCAATCCCATCGCCCCCTTAACCTAATCTTATCGGCATTCCCTGCTTCTCCCCTGATCAACTCACATTCTCCTGCTCCCTCTGGAACTGTCATTCCTCTGCTAATAAAGCTCCCTATATCTATGATCTTTTCTTCTCTCGTTCCCTTCACCTTCTCACCCATACTGAAACCTGAATCTCCATCATTGACTCTGTCACCTCTGCCACCGTTTCCTTTGGAGGTCTCTCCTTCTCCCACCAGCCCTGCTCCGAAGGTCAGGGTGGTGGTGTAGGTCTCCTCCTCACCTTTTCCTGACAGTTTCAATCACTCCCCCCTCTCTCTCCTTCCTCTCCTTTGAGGGTCACTCCATATGCCTCTCCTGTCCTCTCCTCTCCACCTCCACGTTACTCTCATCTACTGCTCCCCCCAGCTCCCTCTCCTCCTTTCTCTCTGAGTTCGAGTCCTGGCTCACCTTATTCCTCTCTGATGACATCCCCACACTCATCCTTGGCAACTTCAATATTCATGTTGATGCACCCTCTCAGCCTTGCATCACTCGCTTCCTCTCCTTAGCCTCCTCCTTTAATCTCCACCTCTGGACTAGCTCCCCCACCCACACTGATGATCACTCTCTTGATCTCGTGTTCTCCAGTAACTGTTCTGCAGGCCATTGTGCCCCAGGACTTTGCCTCCTCCCTCTCCCGTCCTCTCCCCTCAGTCTTCTCCTCCTCTTTCCCTGATTCTGCCATCCCACCTTCAACTCATCTCTCACGTCCACCTTCGATGGCCTTGCTCCCCTCTCCTCCCGCCCAGGTCACTCCCGTAACCCTCGGCCTTGGCTCACCCCCACCATTCACCATCTCCGCTCCTGCAACCGGGCTGCTGAATGACTCTGGCATATATCCCACTACCACACTGACTTCCTCCACTTCAAATTCTGCCTCTCATCACTCAATTCTGCTATCTCCCTCACTATACAGCAGTACTATGCCTCCCACATTGAGTCCTGCTCCCAGGACCCTCACTACCTCTTTTCCACCTTTGACTCCCTTCTCAATCCCCCCCTGTCCTCCTCCTCCCTCTTCTCTCTCTGCTCAGAATCTTGCTATCTTTTTCACCTGATCGAAAAATCTGTCTGAAAATCGCTTCCAAGTCCTCTCTCCCTACTTCTCCATCCCCTATCCCTCCTCCCCCCACCTCTCTCCTGTCCTCCTTCCCTCCTACCTCCCTTGAGGAAATCTCTTCCCTGCTCTCCTGCTCCAACACCTCCACTTGCACCCTGGACCCCATTCCTTCCCGTCTCCTGACCTCCATTCTTTCTACCGTCGCCCCTCCTCTCCTGCACATCATCAACCTCTCCCTCTCTACTGGCTCCTTCCCCTCTGCTTTTAAACATGCTACTGTCTCCCTCATTCTCAAAAAGTTCACTCTGGATTCCTCTGAACCCTCTAATTACCATCCTGTCTCGCTCCTCCCTTTTGCATCCAAGCTCCTTGAACGGGTTGTCTACTCACGTTGTCTTGACCTGCTCTCTGCCATCTCCTCCCTTGACCCTCTCCAGTCTTGCTTCCTCCCCCTTTACTCCTCTGAAACTGCTCTTGCTAAGATCACCAACGATTGTCTTGTGGCTAAATCCAACTGCCTTTACTCTATTCTTGTCCTCCTTTGATCTCCCTGCTGCCTTTGACACTGTTGACCACTCACTCCTGCTTGAATCGCTTCACTCCCTTGGATTACGGAACTCTTTCTTTGACTGGTTCTCCTCCCACCTTTCTGACCGCTCCTTCAATGTATCTCTTCCTAACCTCTTGGTCAGGTTTCCCCAAGGCTCTGTTCTTGGCCCTCTGCTCTTCTCTATCTACACTGTATCCCTAGGCAAACTCATTGCCTCCCACGGTTTCCAGTACCACCTATATGCTGATGACACTCAACTCAATCTCTCCACTCCTTCCCTCTCCCCCTCTGTTCAAACTCATCTCACCAACTGCATCTCTGATATCTCCACCTGGATGTCTCAACACCAACTCAAACTGAACATGGAGAAAACTGAACTCCTTATCTTCCCTTCCAGTCCTTCCGCTCCCTCTTCCCTGTCAATTGCCATTGACCGGGTCTCCATCCTCCCTGTCCCCCAAGCTCGCAGCTTGGGCTTCATCTTTGACACGCACCTTACTGTCAAACTGTACATTGACTCCATTGCCAAATCCTGCCATTTCTCCCTGCACAACATTACTATGATCCGCCCTTTTCTGTCTGTCTCCTCTGCCAAAACTCTAATTCACAGCCTAGTCATCTCACACCTCGACTATTGTAACTTCTTCCTCGCTGACCTTCCCCGCTCTCACCTTTGTTCCCTCATCTCTGTTCAAAACTCTGCTGCCAGGATCATCCACCAAGCCCATCAATTTCACCATGTGCAGCCTGTCCTCTCCTCTCTCCACTAGCTCCCTCTTCCTGAATGTATTCTGTACTAGCTCCTTGTCTTCACTAACAAAGTCCTTCACAACCTCGCTCCCCACTACCTCTCTCCCCTGATCTCCCTCCATACCCCTGTTCGAGCACTCGCTCCTTTTCTATCCCCTCCCTCACCCTCCCACATCTCCCCTGCTCCCCCAACCACCTTCCTCCCTTCTCCCTTGCTCACCCGACTTGCCCCCACCTTCCACACCTTCAAATCCTTCCTCAAAATCCACCTCTTCTGATTCGCCCTTCCTAACTCCTACTAATCATCCCCACCCAGTATTATCTCCCACCTGTTATATGTATACTCCCAATTTACTGTAACCAAGCCAAGAACATGTACTTGAATTCTCTCATCCTCATGAATGTTGCATCCCTTGTCTCTCCCGATGTTCCCACATCCCTGTCTCCCCTCCCCCATCTTTAGATTGTAAGCTCTTGGACAGGGACCATGTCTATCTTGTTTTCTGTAAAGCACTAGGTATATCACTGGTGCTATGTAAATGCTTATAATAATACTAATAATACTACTACTACTACTAATAATAATAATAATAATAATAATAAGAAGAAGAAGAAACAACAGCAAATGCATATCAACTCTTCCAACAAGTTGATATCAGTTCTGTACCCACTGAATAGGGACGCGACAAGAACTGTGAGTCGGGTCACCGACAGGGCACTTGCAGTGATAGGTGATAAAACTGGAGTTGCAACAGTTGAAGAGAAAATTGCAAACAATTGACCCAAACCAGCAGCTTAGAAGTTTTCAGCACATTTAACTCTGAGAACCTTTCTCTTGTAAAATACTTCAAATGAATAATGTGAAAGTTGCAGTTCGTTGAAACTGTAAATTTTCATTTTGAGTTCAACCAACACCTTGTGGATTTGCTATGACAGGTGCCATGGAATGTTATTTCATACTGAGGTTCAGTAGATAAGCCAAGGATTTTTGCTTTATTTAGAATTGCACAATGAGGTTCAACTTGTCATGCATAAGAAAGGGAAAGCTATTACCAAATAACAAGACTAAAAATAACTTTAAGATTTTACTTTCATGGTGGGTATCACAGGCCCTTTTCACATAGACACTCTAACACTGATAAAATATGTATTATATTTTATTATACATGTTGCATGCACCCATAGAGCACACCTTCAGTCCTGCAACATGTATAACAAAACATAACACACATTTTATCAGTGTTAAGAGTGTCTGGCTGTTTTTACACACCGCTCGGTGTTCAGGTGGGTGTGCAGGGGGTGCTTTCCGTGTATATGACCGGCAGTGGGTGGGTGGATGGGTGTTCACTCAGTGTTCGCCAGTGTGAAAGGGAGCACACCCATATGGCTACCACTCGTTGCAGCTCCAGGCCATTGTCGATCACCGGGGCTGGTTCACTGACATCTTCACCAGCCACTCCGGCCGCAGCCACGATGCCAGGACCCTTGCCATCTCCCCCCTCTTCACACGGATGTACATGGGGGACTTTGCCAACATGCAAATGACCTCGATCAAGGGGGTGTTGATGCCCTCCTGCATCATCGGGGACCCAACCTATCCGCTGCTCCAATGGCTCATGAAGGCCCATCCAGTGGCCCGGAACCAGATGGAGGCCCTGTACAACACCTGGCTGTGCACTGCGAGGACCGTGGTCGAGAGGGCCTTCAGTGCCCTCAAGCAGAGATGGAGGTGCCTGGCTAGGCACCTGGACTTGGCGGTGGGGGCCTCTGCCCTGGTAATCAGTGCGTGCTGCGTGTTGCACAATGTCTGTGAGACCAATGGAGTGGTCCTTGGGTATCCCAGGCCAAAATGTCCAGCTGGCCCCATTCCGCTGTACATGAATGTAGCAAACCCCAAGGAGTGCTGTTATGTTAAGCGGATCCATGCAGCACATATGAGGCACATAGCATGGTTGCCCCAGGACTGAGGCTTTGGGGTCCATGAGGTGGTACACCTGCTATGCCATTGCCCAGGAGTGCCTAAGCTGCAGCTGCTGAGCTTGGGGTCCCCAGCATGTGTATCAGTTAATGACGGACATGATGGTTACAGTGAATAAAGGTTTCTTTATTGGATGTACAGTGATCCCCATGCCTTACTTCCCCCTCCCTTACCCCTGACCCCTGACCCCTGCTGCTTCCTAGGGTGATATCTCCTTGGCCGTGTGGGCTGATCCGCGGTCTGCGAGATGCCCTTGCCTGCACTGGTGTCCCCCTCCATCGCGTCCTGACTCTGCGCGGCCTCCTGGCTCTCCTCCATGGCTGCTGCTGGGGGCTGATCCGGGCCCAGGACTGCCTGCTGCTGCTGCACCTAGCAGGGCAGCTGTTGCCATCTCAGCCCTGGAGGGACAGGGAGGAGGATGCATGGGCCCTGTGGTTTGGGCTGCTGCTGCTGAGAGATGGGCACCAGTGGTGGGATGGCAGGTGGGTGTGGGGCTGCAGCCGGTATGGTGCCTGGAGGTGATGCTGCCATGATGTAGGCACTCATCATGCCTGCATGTAGGAGCAATGAGGTGCCAATTTCTAGGGACCGGTCCATCTTCTGGGAGTACTCAGTGTCACAGCGGTCAATGGTGTCCATCATCCACTGCATCACCTCCATCTGGCGTGTGTGGTCCCATCTCTGCAGCTGCCTCTCCTTCTGCATCTCTGCTAGGAGGTGCCTGTCTCATCCCTCCACCTGCTCCATGGCCCTGCTGGTGGCCGCATCCATTCTGTCAATGGAGGTGATCATCGCCTCCCCATGCTCCGCGCTGGTCCTCATGATCTCCTCCGCCAGGTCCTCCTGCCGGTGGCGCACACATGCCCTGTGCTTCTGCATCCTCTAGGCCACTTGCACTGGTCCCTTTTGAGGCTTCCAGGGCAGTGGATGTGTGGGATACAGGTTCGGTTAACTCGGTCGGGAAGCTGGTAGCTGCAAGTGTGCCCCCCCTTGGAACGGTGCTGGGATGTGGCCTTGGATGCCTGCCCATCCCTCTCCCTTCCACTTGGTTGGTCGGGTCCCCTCCCCTCCCTCCATGCAACTGTGACCCGCTACCCATCCCCTCTTCCCTTGTGGTCACCCTCGGCATCCCGCCCCACAGCTCTGGCCACTGGTTCCTGGGGTCCCCTGGGAGCCATGTGTGTGGGTCAATCTGCTCCCCCTTGGGCTGCCACCCTCTGCCATCCTGTTGGTTGCCTTCCTTGCTCACCTTGCTCCTCCAGCTGCTGCTGCTGGTGCTGTTCCCCCTCCGCCTTGGCCTCCCACGGCGGTGGTATCAGTCCTGGGTGGGAACGGCCATGGGGGTGTTGCACTGGGGTTCCCCTCTCCCTACCCCTGTGTCCCACTAGCCCCTCTGTCCCCCTCCCACCCTCTGGTGGTCCCCGTCCCTTCCGTTTACCTTCCACCACGTTTTCCAGCACTCCTGGTGCCTGTTCCCCCTCCGTTGCCTCCTCCTCTCCCTCGGTCACTCCTGCGGTAAGGAAGAGGGGGATTGGTATGGTTCCCTGCTTGTTGTACCCCCCCTTCTCCCTCGCTGGGTCTGTGCAGGCCCCTGTGCCTTCCACACCCTGTGCCTACCTCCTACGTTCGTCTCTGAGCCCTTCATGGCTGGATGCTCGATAGGGCTCCGATCTGAGTGCTCACCATGCGTCCATTGGCTCAGGGTGACCAGTATGTAATAGTCAGAGCCCAACCCTGAATGCAGTAGTAGGCTTCCCGTGCTTGACCATGATGGGTGCCTATTGGTCCCCGAGGTCCCGGGTCGTTCCTCTTGGGGTGCATGTCCTGTGGTGTCTGTGGGTGCACCTGCTGCTGCCTTGGGGGGTGGGACATCCTCCCATGTCTGGCCCTGTGCCATGGCGCTCCCTACCAGCCGGGGGGCCACAATGGATCCCTTAATGTGGAGGATCCTGCCTAGGGCATCACAATAGGGCGCAGTCCACACTGCGTGACCGGACCACTGGTTTTTGTCCTTTATGTGATTGTAGCCCCTGTTTAGCTCCTTGGCCTTGGACAGCACTGTGCTGTCAACTTCTGGTATCCAGCCTCCCTCATGCCCCTCACTATCAGGTCGAATACGTGCTCATTTTGGTTGTTTACCGTGAGCTCCACCTGGTTTTCCAGGGAACCCCCAGATCCTGATGAAGTCCTGGGTCTCCTGGACTCCCCACTGTCCCCCTTTCTGGTAGCTCTCTCTCTGTGCTTCTGGGCCCTTCGGCTTCTGTGCCATCTCCTCCTCCTCTGCCTACTCTGGCTCCTCCCTGCTGGTGTTCTGTGCGGGATACGGGACTCTGGCACATTTCCTGGTCTGTTGGGTGGACATGGGGGGTTGGGCACTGTGGTTGTGCTGTTCCTGCTACTGGTCCCCAGCCTCCCTCCATGGCTGTCTGCTACCCTTGCACCCTGCCCCCAACCCCTAGCCATCCCATTGTGGTCTCTTTATCCATTTTCAGGTGGCCTCCATCCCCTGTTCGGTATTCCCCTGTGGGGCAGGTTGCTCTGGCTGCTGCTGCTCCTCGCGCTCCATCGCTTTCCTGTTTCTCCACTCTCTCTTCCTGTCTCGCTACCTCATTCCCCTGCTGCAGCGTGCCCTTTAAAAATCCATCCTTTTGTTCTGTTTGTTGGCTGTTGCCTGGCAGTGACGCTGTGTGCATTCGCCATGATGTGGGATTGTTCTGTGTGATCGTGCCTGGCAGTTGCCATTCAGATATTACTTTTGGCCATTTCCCGGTGGGGATTGCGTTGACCATGGTTCTGGACCTGCTCCTGTCTCAAGCTCCAGAAATTTGGTTGGCCTTGGCCCCTACCGGTAGTGAACATCTGGTCCACACACACATTTGGCTGTAGTGAACATCTGGATGCTGCCGAACAGACATTCAGGGCTCATTGGCCATGCTGGGCGATTGAGTGTGGTTCACTGTGTTTGACTGTGATCTCATAACTTCTGAAATTACCCACATTCTCAAGCAGTCTCTTTACTGGAATTAGCTCACAGTCTGGTTATTCTCTTAATAGTCCATATATACTCTCTATACAAAGTCTGAACCATAGTCAGCATAGAGTGCTGAGGTCCTTCAGGTGCTCAGTACCATGGAGTAAGTACCTTGGAGAGCTCCTTTGCAGTGCAGCTCTCCTTTCCTTCAGTAAGGCACAGACTGACTCTCTCCTGCAGGATGCCTCTTTTTATGCCTCCAGAATGGGTGTGGCTAGGCCTCCAGTTCCTCCAGCCTTAACGGGCCAATGTCTGACCTCCTTCTATTTAACTCTCAGCCTGTATTATATATATATCAGCTGGGCTGGCTCTGCCAAGCCCATATATCCAGCACTTCCTTTGTCTGCTGGAGTTCAGTCTATCTAGTCATCACGCTGGCAATCACTACCTTCTGAAAAGAGCAGCAACTCTGCCAGCCCGTGTCTGGCCACATAAGGCCTATTATATTAAATTATTTTAGACACCCTTAACAAAGTATTCAACCAACTGATCACCCTCTTTACTTCCAATTTTATTATTGCTTTTGATATAGCTGTAGTTTCTATGGATCCTACCTATTTGCACACGAGACCAGTCTAGTTGAGTAATTAATTTTCACTAAATTTGTTGAAATCCAGACATACAAGATACTTTGGCAAAATATTTCCCTTGCAGGGAAAAATAAATAAATAAAAGCAAGAGAACAGTATATTCAAATATGTCCTGATCTACCCTTAAAAGCACCTTGGCTTTGTTATCCCTTTTGTGGTGATCATGGCTGAGCTATTTTTTTTTAAATCTTGAAATGATTACTTCAGGATAATTTTTTTAAAAATCCAGGAGTTAGAATACTTTAACCTGGTCCTTTTTGTTAGCAGAACTATTCTTTTCCTTTAAAAAAAAATAAAATAAAAAAGACTTAAGTCTGATTAATGACCTGTGATTTATTGGACTACTGCATGAAAAACCCATTTAGCTGTTTCTTTACCAGGAACCTGCCATGTGGGATGTGAAATTGTAAGTACTTGATCACCCTTGGGCCTAGTAGGTATGATGGTTTTATTAGAAATGTGCCGATTAGTGGTTTTATTTTCTACCTTTTCACAGCTGCTTAATAAGTGACCTCTTCTTGGGTAGGAGCTGTGAGTCTACTGGGATTTTCTAACATGTTACCTAGAGATTGTGAATAAATCTTTATAAATGTTTATTGGTTATTGCAAACTGGAGTTATCTTTACCTGGCTTGACTTTAAATGTGATAACACTAATTTTTTTATTATTATTATTATTATTATTATTTTTATTATTGTCACCCACCTGTGAGAGGGGTGGGTATGGGCAGGTATATCGGGGGTGGGGGCTTGCCCTGGCCTCTCTGTGAGAGGGGGCTATAGTCAGAAGGGAATTGGGTGTGAAGGAGTGTGCCTGCACCCCTGTGAGAGG
Source organism: Sphenodon punctatus (assembly GCA_003113815.1). Lineage (NCBI taxonomy): Eukaryota > Metazoa > Chordata > Lepidosauria > Sphenodontia > Sphenodontidae > Sphenodon > Sphenodon punctatus. Next base: position 250,504 of record QEPC01015618.1, read on the forward strand.
GGAGGGGTGGGCATGGAGGAACGGGCTGGGGGAGAAGAGTGTGGAAGTGCTGTGGTCCCTTGTGGGAGGGGTGGTGCATGCATGGGGTAGGAGGATAAATTGTGGGAGGAAGTGCCATGGCCCCATGGTGAGAAGGGTGTGTGTAGGCACTGGGGAAGATGGAGGGAGGAAGTGCTACATTCCCCAGTGATAGGGGGGCTTGGGCACTTGGGATGGGTTTGTTATTTGTGAAAAGGGTGGGAGGGCTCTCCCTCTGCCCTCCTTGTGACTCTGCCTCATGGGGTGCTGAAACTATATGATACTCTACAGATTTGCCATCGGGAATGTTGGGGGAGACATCTGATGTCTGTCCCCATTTCCCACCCCTGGTTCAGGATATTTGGGGGCTGAGGCCAGTAGGGCCTCTGCGCTGACACTGGAGCTGTTCAATGTGAGGTCAGTGGTTAATAAGCCAACTAACATCAAGAACCTTAACCTAGATGAGGCTGCTGACCTCATATGTATCACGGAATCCTGGCTAGACGAGGCATCTGGGCCAGTCTTGGTTCAGATGGTGCCGTCCAGGTATTCTGTGCAGCTTCAGCATTAGGGATGTGTGAATACTGGGGGGGGTTGTTGTTTGGCCTGTTTGGGGTTTGCACCCCCCAAAAAACAGTTCTGGTTCTGGCTGTTCAGCCTGAACCAGTTCGGGGGGGGCAAAACCATTCGGGTGGGGGACAGGGGGAACCCGGTTTTCCCTCCCACCTCCAGGCTGCGCGGGTGGAAGGGGTGCCAGGGCTCACCTCCCCTCCCCACCCCACATCCTGCCCAGCCTCATAATTATTTTTTTTTAAAAACCCTACCCCAGGGATTGCCCTACCTGGTGGTGCCTGGGTTCTGGCCCTGGGTCCAGCAGTGGCAGCCAGTCCGGCAGCGCTCTGGAGCGCTTCAGGCCTCTACTAGGCCTAGGCCTTTGGGGTCATGTGACACCAAAGGCCTAGTAGAGGCCTGAACTGCTCCGGAGCACCTTGTCCTTCCAGATATATCCAGTGCTTGACTCATCCCAGATAGAGTGTGTCCAACTTGTGTTTGATTTGTCCGGGGATAGATTAGGGATTCTATTAATGTATCCACTATAGTTGGTTTTCAGGTTTGACTTCATGTCTGCATTGCTGAGGTGTGCTAGGTTCTGAGTCCAAAGGAGACATTTTACCTCCTGCCAATCAGGAAGAATGGGCTGCTGCTGCTGCCAGGGGAGGCCCATGGTTCATACAGGGGAAAAGGAGGTAAACAATGGGATGTTGGTGGTGGACCTGACAGAGGAGATGTGCCCAACCCCCCCCCAGAGCTTCTGCTGCTGTCAAAGGAGGACACACCACCACCAGCATCACTACTAGTGTTCCTACTGCCACTAGCACTGCCACTAGCATGGGATGCAACCTCAAAAAATGCTCCTGATTTGCTTTACTCTTCCCTCCAATGCCGACACTACTGGTGGCAGGCTGGGGGTTCTCCTCGCAAAGCTACAGGAATAGACTCCTCCAACTGCAAGCGCTTCCAGAAGAAGGCTGTCCTAGCAAGCTTGGGGAGGTACTTCCAAGTCCTCGCCCCTGACTGCGCACCCCCATCCATGGCCTGAGGGTGTCTCTGCCCCAGACGTAGTGGTGCTTTGAGTACTCTTCCCCATGTCTTTATTTAATATGATATCAGTGACAGTGTGTGTAATGTCACAAACAATATACAGGTAACTCACAGCACAGACAGTTCAAGAAGCAAATCTAATTCCCTAATCTCTCTATAAATATCTATATTTACCTATCTATAATCCTAACAAATCTCAACAAATCTATATAAATCTATAACTCTATATTAATCTATAAAAGTAGAAACCCTATACTTTATATGAACCTATGCAACACTTCTGTGCTATCTAAATCCTGTGAAATCCTAAATCACACACACACACACACACACACACACACACAATGTGTGTGTGTGTGTGTGTGTGTGTGTGTGTGATTTAGGATTTCACAGGATTTAGATAGGATTTTTATTTTCTCCCTAATCTCAGTCTGTCTGTGTGTCTGTGTATTCCCCAATCCACTGCCCTCCCTAGATTTTAGGATAGGTATATACTATACTATATCCTGTACTGTATATGAACCTATGCAACACTTCTATGCTATCTAAATCCTATGAAAACCTAAATTACACAAGTGAGAGAAAACACACACATGTGTAATTTAGGTTTTCATAGGATTTAGATAGCATAGAAGTGTTGCATAGGTTCATATACAGTACAGGATATAGTATAGTATATACCTATCCTAAAATCTAGGGAGGGCAGTGGATTGGGGAATACACAGACACACAGACAGACTGAGATTGGGGAGAAAATAAAATCAGATACTGTCACTGAAAACATATAGATAAAAGTACAGAGGAAGGAATAACACAGAGACAAACTACAAAGTTGAGGGAGCAGCTGTAGAAATGCTTTGTCCCCATCCTACACTAGGAGCATTATATTCTGGTCACCTCGTGTGACCCATGCGTCAAACCTCGTGTAGCTAGCAGCCCATTTTGAAACCTTCACCCTCATGAAGCAGAGCCAAATAGAGGGGGTTTGTAGGGCACAGAGCGGCATGAGAGACGAGTGGGTAACTAATGAGGGGGGAAAGTGACTGTCCCACAGGAGACGGGAGGAACAGGAGAATAACCCTACCAGTTCCACCAGAAACAGCAGCAGTTCTTCTTTGTCCCCCACTCACTCTGGACAACCAATTGGCAGACACTGAGGACACAGGGTGAAAACAGACATGACACTAACCACCGTTTAACCACCCTTGGTGGTCATTTATGCATGTTTCATGGATGCATAGGGCACCAATACAACCCAGCAACATGCATAAATAACCACCAAGGATGGTTAAAAGGTGGTTAGCATCATGTCTGTTTTCACCCACAGACTGTTGGTTTGGCGGCAGAAGGTGGCCCCAGCTCTATCCCACACGAAAGAGACAGTGCAGAGAGTCCAGAGCTACCTGGATGAGTCCCGTAAGACTGTCACCTGTGATCCACCTCTACTGCTTAGTCTAGTTTCCATTTTTACCCTCCCACTCTCACCAAAGCAACTCAGGGTGGCTTACAAATATAAAACAACAATCATAAAATACAATAAATACAACAGAAACTTAGCAGAACTCTGACTTATGTATAATAAATAAATAAAAAATTGAAACCCATCTAACCCAACCCACCCTCCCCTCCCTGCCCCTGCCCCCAAATGTCTGGCGGAAGAGCCAGGTCTTACAATTCTGCCAGAAGGTGAGAAGGTCTGGACTGAGGTGAACCTCCACTGGGAGGGAATGTCAAAGCAACAGTGCAGCTACTGATAAAGCCCTCCTGTCATTCCAAACCCGCCAATAACATGGGACTTCCATGAGGGCACCCTTAGATGATCACAGGGGCTGCTCAGGTACCCAGGGGGTGAAGTGATCATTCAGATAAACAGGGTCCAGGCTGTGAAGGGCTTTAAAGGTTAACACCAGCACCTTGAATTGGGCCCAGAAGAAAATAGGCAGCCAGTGCAGCATTCGGAGCACAGATGTTGTGTACTCCCTATGGTCTTCCCCCATAGGGAGATGGGCTATTGCATTCTGCACTGGCTGCAGCTTCTGAACCGTCACCAAGGGCAGCCCCACGTAGAGTGCATTGCAATAGTTTAGCCTCAAGGTGATGAACACATGGATGATAGTGGCGAGATCAGAGTACGAGACATATGGGTGGAGCCTTTTCACCAGATTCAGTTGTAAAAAGTCACCCCAGGCCACAGTCAACACCTGAGAATCCAGGCGCAGCTGTGAATTCAGGAGCAACCCTAGGCTCCACACAGATGAAGTCAATGGAGGACAGATGTCCCCAATAATGGGGGAAACAACCTCACCGAAATCACCAGTCCTGGCAAATAACATCACCTCTGTCTTCAATTGGCTCGACCTCATCTAGTCCCTCACCGTGGCCAAAAGTCTGGGACAGCAAAGAAACAGTCGGGCCTGACAAGGAAACACTACCACCACCACCCCAGCTGTGTATGACCTCCCCGAGTGGCCTCACACACATGTTAAACAGGAGAGGGGACAAACTAGAACCCTGCAAGACCCCACATAGTACAGTCCCCTAGCACCACCCATTGAGATCTATCTGCTAGGTAGGAGTGGAACCACTGCAAAATGGTCCCATCCACCCTTGCCAGGTCCTGCTGGTGAGTCACCAACAATTCATGGTTAACAGTATCAAATGCAGCTGATAGATCTAACAGGACCAGCAGGTTCATTCAAACTTTGTCCAATTGCATGAGAAGGTCATCAACCAAGGCCACAAGCACTGTCTCTGTGTCTTAACCTGGATGAAAGCCAGACTGTGTGGAATCAAGTTAACCAATTCCACCCAAATGCTCTTGGAGTTGACGAGCCACTCCCCATTCAATAATCTTCCCTAAAAAGGGAAGATTAGAGAGACAGGATGGTAACTGGCTGGGGTATTAACATCAAGCAATGGTTTCTTGAGAAGGGAACAAACCATAGCCTCTTTAAGGCAACCAGTACCCTACCCTGCCATAAGGAGACGTTCATGACTCCCACCAGTACCATCCCCAATATATCCCTGGCAGCTCTTACTAACCAGTACGGGCATGGATCTAATTCACAAGTGGTGGCTTGAACAGATCCCATCGGCTGCATCGGCAGGCATCACCATTTGAAACTCTTCCCACAAAACATGACCAGGCAGGGTATTCCTAGCCTCTGGCTCTGCCACTGCTTCTAAAATTGTGGAGTCAATCATGCTCAGTGCGAGTGATTTTTTCTGCCAAGTACTTTAAAAACATGTCATGGGGGGCCATGGACGAATCCAGTTCTAGGCAGAGACAGACTGGACCGACCAGACCTCTCACTGCCATGAACAACTGGGCACAAAAGGGCCAGGAGTGGTGGGGCTTGAGCAGGGTTAGTAGTGGAACTCCTCTCTTGCCCACAAACCACTGTGTCAAGTGAAAGGGTGTTCTCTACCATGGGTGACATAGTTAATCTACACCATTCATGGATGGTACCTGCATTGGTGGAAAAGCTGGTTTCCTTGATGGTCATCCTATAGCTGCTGGCGTTTCCTGAGCTGACCTATGACTTGGGGTGAATATCACACTGCCAAATCCAGGGTGAACATTGCTGCTGCTTCCCATATACCCTCTCTCTCTGCTTGCAACTCTTCCTCCCTAAATGCTGACTGTCCCCTGCCAGTCTCAGTCTCTCTCTCTCTCTTTCATTATTCTGATCCCCTGGGGCACTCTCTGCTAGCTCACACCTTGTTAGATCTGGGTTGCTGCCAACTGCCCAGTGCCTGCCTATCACTGGGACTGATCCCAAGTGTGCATGTATAGGTGCACCACTGTGCATTTTGCGTGCACAGCATAGGTCCTGTGCTATGGGTGCGTATGCCTTACGTGTGCTTATGCGTGCACCATGTGTAATCTGCATGGTGGTCTGTGGGGTTTGGAATTGGACCCAATATTTCTGCGTCACATGTTGCTCGGCCGCCCTGGATCACTCTTTGTAAATTGAAGCCCTGTGTTAGCTGGAATTCTGCTAACTTTAAGTTTCCACCAGTGCCCACCTGCCACTATATTTACCTCATATGGCAACAGACCACCCTGGGGTACTCCCTGCTAGTTGGAGCCTGGTGATAGCCGAGGTTCTGCCAAGCTAAATGAAGGAGACAGTGGCCAGTGCTGGCCACTGTGCCCACACAATATGCTGCTCTTCCCCATCTGAAGGAGAAAGAGTCACCCATGTGCCCTCATGCTTCCTGCTGAAACAAGACAGAGAGACAGGCCTCTGTGCCACATGCTGATTCTGCCCACCAGAAGGATAGAGGTGCCCTTGGCACCCTGCCCGGACCAGGTAGGGGTTTCTTTTTTACTTTCCCATCCTCTCAAATACTACTCAAAGGCAGGCACCACTGTGCTCTCCACCAGTGCTTTTTAGGACATGACTGCCCTCTACTGGCTGCCAGACACTGGCTGCCAGGCACTGAGAGCAACACTGTGCCCATTAGCCACCTCTGCAATGAATGTGACACCTAACAGTTAACAGCAACAATTTGGGGATGAGAAAGTACCACCGAGCCAACTTAAAACCATTAGTAAACAAAGGCAAGCCATGAAAGCAAATACACATTAAGATGAAAGGAATGACCATAGGAATGAATGGGAATGTTTTTTTAAAAAATGAAAAGAAAATTAAAATGAAACGGAAAAACATAGCCATTTTTTATTTTGAAGGGACACTAAATTAAAATGAAATTGTGTTCTCCTGCACACCGCTACTTCCTGCGCTTCCTCCCAGAAGTGCTGTTGAATCATGGAGTAGCATTATCCACTCCTACGGAGAGGTGATGTCAGAACTCAAAGTGGTGTTTTACATAGCGTGTCTTTAGACATAATGTCAATGGGTGTCCGATTGTGTATTTTGACCGTGGCCATTTTTGCATCAACATGGTGGGTGGGGGATGGGTGTGCAGCCTTTTCCACAGATGCACACCCACCTCCACCTATGGAACCTCCTCTGGTTTGCTGGATGGCTCTGTGGGTGGGTGATGGGTGGAGGTGGCTGTTGCATGGGAGTGCGCACTCACCCCCACCCACCGCCCGTGCTGTTTGCATGGATGCACACCCACCCAACCCACTGCTACAGCATTGGCATGGACACCCCCCACCCTCACTGCACACCCACCCGCAGACCCAGTGGAGAGGGGAAGGGTGTCCATCGAAAAATAGTCCTTGATATGAACACCAATTTGGCCCTGTGTTCACCATGTGGCACTGGTTAGACATACAGCGCAACTTGGGACAAATCGGTGTTTTACTTGCCACCCTATCTCAGCACGCAAGTGCTACCACCTCATTCTCTGGGTTTTACCTGCTAATACGCAACGAGGTATCATTAGACACGTTGGCCACATGTTCAGCCAGAACACGCAAATAGTCTTTGTGATGCAATGGTGTTCACAATGGGTGATTTCAGACGTTACGAGATCACGCTCAACCACACTGAACCACGCTCAACCCCCCCGTGGGGCCAAAGGGCCCTGAACGTCTGAACGGCGCGCGCCAGATGTTCATCACGCTCAATACCCACATGGGGTCAGTTTCAACCACGCTTCCCGGGCTAGCCGGGGGAAGGTCCCGGGAAGCGTGGTCAAACGAACCCCCACAGGGAACCAAGGAAAAGTAACGTCTGGACGCCAATCCCCCAGCGGAACCAAAAAAAAAGAGCCCCAGCCGGGGACGAGGCACGCAGCGTCGCTGCCAGGCAACCAGCATCAACACAAACACCGGAGGGAGATTTAAAGCGAGAGCAGCAGCAAGCAAGCGTGGCGGGATGGAGCGAGGAGGGAAGCGGAAGAGAGCGGAGGCACAGACAGCGACAGCGGCGGGACAGGAGGCGGAGGAGGTGCAGCCAGGCCCAGCGATGCAGGCGGAGGAGGCACAGGCGCAGGAAGGGCGCACACGGGAGCACCCGACCAGGGAGGCGCCCCGGGAACAACACCCACAGCTGAAGCCGGGTCGCGCCGCCCCGGGGACAGCGGCCGGAACGGGCCCACAGGAGGCACCCAGGAAAAGGGTAAGGGCACCCAACTGGAGGGGAACAGGGGGCACGGGTGAACCCCCTGTGGGGGGGGCCGGGGGGACCCCGGGCGGAAGGCAGGGGGGCAGGGGGCCCCCGAGAGGGGCCACACCCCCACCCAGCAACCACTCACCCCCTCTCCCCCCCCAGACACGAAAGTCGGCCCGGGCGGACGAGCCCCAGGAGGAGGCCGGCCCCGGGCGCCCGGAGGCGCACCCCCAGGAGGAGGTGGAGGAGGAGCAGAGGCAGGTGCAGCATGAGCTGGACCGGGAGGAGGAACAGCAGGGGCCCAGCCGGAGGAAGGCCTATCACAGAGGGGGACAGTGGGGCCTCCAGGAGACCCGGGACTTCATACGGATCTGGGGGACCCTAGAGTACCAGGTGGAGCTCGCAATAAACCAGCGCAACGAGCATGTCTACCGGGACATCGTGCGCGACATGGAGGCGGCGGGGCACGAGCGCACTGTCAACCAGTGTCGCTCAAAGGCCAAGGAGCTCAAGAGGGGGTACAAGGCCCTCAAGGACAATAACAGCCGCTCCGGCCACGGGGCCCGCACCGCCCCCTACTACGATGCCCTGGACCGCATCCTTCACATGAAGGGCTCCATAGTTGCCCCACGCCTGGTGGGCAGCGCTGTGGTCCAGGGCAGGGAGCGGGCCGAGGTACCCCCTCCCCTCGCCGCCCGCCCGGTAGACACGAGCTCAGGGGACCCCCACCCCCAGGAGGACCACCCGGGACCCGCAGAAGCCCCAAGGCCCCCCCCCAGCAGCAGCCCGGAGACATCCCAACGCCGGGCCGGCCAGGCGGAGTCGGAGGTCGGCACCTTCACCACCCTCAGCCAGTGGTCCCAGGGGGAGCACTCCCAGGGTGAGGCGCCGGGCTCCGAAGGCTCGGAGACGGACATAGAGGGTAAGCGGGCCCCCAGGGCAGGGGGGGGCACGACCAGGGGGCCGGTGGCAGGGGCGGGGGTGGGGGCCCTGCTGCAGGGGCCACAACCAGCCCCCTTCACCCGCTCCCCCCTCTCCCGCCCGCAGGACATGGGGAGCCCCAGGACCGGGCCAGCGAGACGGTGCAGGCCCCCGCGGAGGGCACAGGAGAGCAGGTGCCGGACCCAGGTAAGGCGGGAGGGCTGGGATTGCGGGAGGGCCCCCCGGGCGCCAGCCCAGGGGGGCCTCTGGCCTCAGTGGGGGAGGGGGGGCAGGGGGCCCCGGGACCCGACCCCGCTAGGGGACAGGGCCCTGCACTGACCCACCCGCCCATTTCCACAGGGCAGCCCCCGCGCGCGGCGCCTCCGCCGGCCGCGGCCCCAGCCCAGCGGATGCGGGAGTACCGGGCGCGGGTCCGCAGGCGCAGGGAGGAGCAAGCGGAGGACATCGTCCGCAGGGCGGAGGAACAGGGGGAGCGCATGATCGCCTCCGTGGACCGCATGGAGGCGGCCATAGAGCGGTCCATGGAGAAGGCCCTGGAGACAGACCGCCGGCTGGAGGCGGAGGTGCGCCTGGAGCGGAGGCGGGAGCGCCGGGAGCACCAGCGGCAGCAGGGGCTGCTCAGGGGCCTCCGGCAGGACATACAGGGCATGGTGCGGGAGCACAGTGCAAAGATGGACAGGTCCCACGACATTGGGACCTCCCTGCTCCTGCATGCGGGCACCATGTGTGCCTACGTGATGGCCGGCGCACCTCCGGGCGCCCTGCCCGCCCAGGTCCCCATGCCGGGCCCCTCGGCGCCCCCGGGCCCAGCCCTGCCGCCCCTGGCGCCCCCCCGGCCCCAGGGCCCTCGCATGCGCCTCCCAGTGCCCCCGGGCCTCCGGAGGGTCCAGCCCCCCCGGGGCGCGACCGGGGCACCGGGCACAGCTGCCCATCCGCCGCCCGGCCCCCTGCCGGGGCCGGGACCGGCCCAGGACACGGCAGGGGACACGGACAGTGGGGGGGAGGGGAGCTCCCAGAGCTCGGTGGGCCCAAGCGGCCGCACGAGGGGTCGGCCCAGGAAACGCGGGGGGATGGTGGGAAGGGGGGGGAGGGGGAGGGCCACATGAGGGCGGGTGGTGGACGGGGTCACGGGCACGGGGGTGGGGAGGGGGCACAGGGTGATTGTGTGAACTGTGTGGGCAATAAAGTGTTGTAAATAGACAGTTGTCCCCGGCCCGTTTGTGGGGGGGACAGGGCTGTGGGACCGCGTGTACAGGGGCATGGGCACGGAAGGGGGGGTGGGGCCCCCAGGGGCGGGAAGGCCCTCACAGCGGGCCCCCCCGGGCGATGTGGGTTGCAAGGGCGTTCCGGATCCTTTTGGCATACCGGTACTCCCGGGGGTTCCCTGCGTTCACGTACAGGGGAACAGGACCGGGGGGCCGGTGGGGCTCGGGGTACTCCAGGGCCGCCCCCTCGGTCTCGCACACATTGTGCAGAACGCAGCAGGCACCGATCACCAGGGCGGAGGTGGGGACGGTGAAGTCCAGGCGGCCAGCTATACTCCTCCAGCGCTGCTTCAGGGCCCCGAAGGCACGCTCCACCACGGTCCGGCTGGCACACAGGCGGGTATTGTATACCTGCTCCGCAGGGGTGCTCGGGACAGGGTAGACCTTCATCAGCCAGCGGGTCAGGGGGTAGGCGGGGTCCCCCAGGATGCAGGGGGGCATGGGAACCCCCTCGATCCACCTCATGCCCATGTCCGCGAAGTCCCCCCGGTACATGCGGGCATAGAAGGGGGAGATGGTCATGATCCTGGCGTCGTGACTCCGGCCGGAGTTGCCCGTGTAGATGTCTATGAAGCGGGCCCGGTGGTCCACCACCCCCTGCAGGTGCAGGGAGTAGTATCCGTGCCGGTTCACATACTCCAGGGCCTCCCCCGCGGCCGGGCGCAGGATCTCGATGTGTGTGCCGTCCACGGCTCCGATGCAGTTCGGGAAGCCCCCGGCCGCGAAGCCAGCCATCACAGCGCCCTGGTCCAGGAGCTGGATGGTCCTGTCGAGGAGCACGCCCTCCACAGCCTCGCACACATCCCGCACGATGCAGGCGACCGTGCTGAGCCCCACCCCGAAGTGCTGGGACACGGAGCGGCAGGAGTCGGGCGTTGCGAGGGCCCAGACCCCTATGGCCACCCGCTGGACCATGGGGATGGGCTCCCGCATGGAGGTGTGCTGCCGCTCCAGCCAGGGCGTGAGGAGCTCCGCTAGGCGCAGCAGGGTGGCCTTGCCCATCCGGAAGTGGGACCCCCACTCGGCCTCCCCCCAGTGGGCCTGGGCCCGCTCCCACCAGGCCTGGGGCCGCTCCGTGACCCATAGGCTCCGCGCTATGGGCATAGCCAGCAGCGCTGCCCGGCGGAGGGTCTGCGTTGCCCAGCGGAACCGCCTCGCGGCCCCTCGGAGCGCAGCGGGCCGGGTGAGGCTCCGGCAGGCGGCCAGCCACGCCCCCCAGGCCCGGCGCCGAGCCCTGAGCCGGGCACGGACTCTCCTGCGGGCCTGCTGGCCCCGGAGGCGCACGCCAGCCCGCAGGGCCAGGACATAGCGCAGGCGGACGGCCAGGTGCACCCTCTCGGTCAGGAGGCACAGCTGCTCAGTGTGGTCACGGTGCCACTCAGCCGCGAGCGCGAGGAACATCCAGTTCCCACCTGCCCTATCGCGCTCCATGGTGCTGGGGCCCCGGTGGGGGCTGGGAGCGCTTATGGCGGCCCGGTGCTGGTGGCTCCGCCCGGGGGTCGGCCTCGCGGGCCTGCGCGCGCCCTGTGCCGGTGCGTTCCGGCTGCTCCCGCCCCCAGCACCCCGGGCCCCCTCCCCTCGCTGTTTGTAGCGGGATGGCCTTGAAGGTGCGATTAGGCAGACAGAGAGCTCGCTGTTGTTCTCTGCAGCTGTGCCGGGCCCGCACCCTACGCCTCGCTCTGTTGTGCTACAATGTTGCGGTGCGGGCCCGTGTTCCCTGTCCCGGGGGCCGGGCCGAGCCTCTCCCGGCCCTGGGCAGTCTGTGTGCCCTCCGGGCTCCGTGTCCCATTCCCTGTTGTGCTGGACCATGGCTGGCTGCCCATCCATGGGGCTCCCGCTGTCCGGCCCCCAAGGGGCCCCCCATATCTGGGCCTTCCGCGAGACCATGTCTCTGTGCGACCTGTGGCACACCCCTGCCGTGCAGCTGCTCCTGGCCGGCCCGGGGAGCCGTGCAGGTGCCTACGAGAGCCTGAGCTCCGGGCTCCGTTACTTTGGCCATGTGGTGAGCGCCCGTGATTGCCGGCTGCATGCGGAGGCCCTGGGGCTGGCTCGTTTCCCCGAGGGGCGCATCCCGGAGGTGCTGTGCGCCCATGTGCCCTGGAGCGCCTCGGAGACCGTGTCAGCGCTGGTGGTGTGTGGTCTGGGCGCCTACTCGGAGTGCCTGGCCGAGGGTGGCCCTGCCTTGGCCGTGAGCTACTTCTCCTGTGTTCACGGGGCCCGTGGGTACCAGCGCACCCGTGGGGCGGCGTTCCAGCGGCTTCTGGAGCTGGGGCATCTTCCGTGGCCCCCTTCTGCTGCCTGCTGTGTGCCGGAGCCCTCCGCGGTGGAGATGTCATCCCTGTTGGCGGTGTGGGCGCGTGTGGATGTGCAGCTGGCCCTCACCATGCCCGATCCCTTCGAGGCCTACTACCTGATCGCCCACTACATGTCCTTGCAGGGGTACCGCCGGGGCATGCTGCACTGGCCCCACCTGGTCCACCGGGCGGGCCACCCGGGCCCTCGGGCCAGCGGGGCCCCCGGCAGCGGCCCGTGAGCCCCGCGTCGCTGGCCTGCCCCCCCCGGCGTGGTGCCCCCGTGTGGGCTCCCGCCCCGGCCCGGGGGGGGGCCCTGGTCCCCGCTGGCCGCTCCCGACCTGCGGACCCCACCTCGGTGAGCTCCCGCCCGCCTCGCTGCTTGCTGCTGCCCCTGGCCGTGGTCCTGGGCCCCCTCCATCCCCGTGACTCCGTGGGTGCTGCCTGAGCGTCGCTGGTGCTGCGGAGGAGCACCGCTGGACCCGGCTGCCCTGCCTGTGCCAGCCTTTGACTGTGGGGCCCCCTTCCTCCTCCTCCTGGCGCCCCTCCGCCGGCCTCGCTGTGCTTTGGGGGCCCCCAACGTGCCTTGCTCCGGGGGTCCGCCCCCCCCCCCCGAGACTGCCTCTGTTCCTGTGGGGGCACCTCCTTGGACTGGACTGGACTGGGGTGGTGTGGGGGTGGGGGTTGCTGCTGTCTGTGCCTTGCCCCGTGGTGGTGCCCCCCCCTCCCTGCCGGTGTTCCGGGTGGGGTGTTCCGGGCGCCCCTTCCCCCCTTCCCGGCCTTTCCCTGGTGTGTGTGTGTGTGTGTGTGTGTGTGTGTGTGTGCCCGGGCGTGTGGCCGTGCATTGTGCCCCGCTGCGGGACCGCTGTGTGAGCCGGCTGTCAGCCTGTTCTCGCTCTTCCCCCCTCCCTTCCCGTTTCCCTTGTGTGGGCGTTCCCTTGTGTGCCTTGTGGCTTCGTTTGCCCTCAGTCGGCCATGTCTGTGTCCCGCCCCTGCCCGGTGCCTTGTGGGCGTTTAGCGCCCGGCGGGGGTCCGGCTGCACGTCTGTTGTGCTGCCACGGCCCGCGATGGTGCGGCCCGGTTCCGGCCCGTGGTCCCATTCCCGGCTCGTCTGTTTGGGTCGTTTTCCCACCCCCGGGCGTGGTTGCGCTGTTCACTCCCCCTGGTGGTTCACTGTGGTGAACCGGCCGCCCGTAACGTCTGAAAATACCCATTGTGTGTTCTACGGGTGGCCAAATTGGTGTTGGGATTGTTATGGTGGTTACAAACAATGGCCAAACATGTGCTTAGGGGATTTGACACCTGATCTTTGTTATGTCTAAAGACACTCACAGTGGCAGTAGAACATTATCTTATGTGAATAGTATGGAAGTAATGATAGGACCCTCTGCTGTCTTGATTTGCTCTAGCATTAGTGTCCCAAGCACACTGTCATGCAAAGCAGTCCTGTTTAATTTTGAAGTCAGTCTTTTTTTATTTGTCTGTTTAGTTCCATATCAAATAAAGCAAATTTTAAACATATTTTGTATTAAAAGAGCATTGTTGTAATTATATCCCACCAAAAAATGACACTTTGCAGTCACTCTGGAGCCATGCTCTGCCACTTGTTCATTTAAATTACTTGAGCATAACAGTGAGTAAATAATAAAAGAACAAATTAGTTTGTTGTCTTGATTTAATATTACGTTCCAAAATAACTGAAATGACTAATTCAGATCTATGGAATCACTGGCATTTAAATGAAAATTTTAAAATAACCAATCCCAGTATATTAGAAACACTTCAGAAAGGACAAATGCAATGTCAAACCTCTTCCTTTTGCTGTCTGCTCAGGTAATCCTGTCAGAACCTGATTCTGAATTACAGAGGTATTGGTTAAATGATCCAAGCTAACTCAAAATCTAGCGTCTCCCAAGTATGAAGAGAAAATGGGAGCATCACGCATGCATTAGCCTCCTCATAAATTTGATTCCCCAACTGGCACGCTAGTGGTTTGACAGACGTCCTTGTTTTCTCATTTATTTAAAAAGCATCAGCACAATCAAGACGTTTGTGATCAAAAAATAAAAAAAGAGAAAACAGCATCTGTTCTTTTTAAATGGGGAACGTACTTTTGCTTGTGAATCTTTTGTTTCATAGTGCATAACTCCCATTTTGAGCACAAATATATTGTTTGATAAGTTCCATGAACTTAGGGCTGGAAGAAGTCATACCTCTAAGTAGAACATTATTTACTGTGTCACGAGTGTAAAAGTTAATGTACCAGCACCTTCCATCTCTCTTCCTTTCTGGATGGATTGTAACTGTAATGAACCTTAACTGATTTCTTTTCATCTGCCTTTTAACTGATGAAATTTGCAAAGCAAGTTAAAAATAAGACCCTTTATGCGATCCCACCCCCTCAAGCTCCCTTTTGCATTTTAGTTAATAGTACAAATCACACATTTTTCATTTCACAAGATCTTCTGAGCATGAACAATAATTTCATTAACTGCCAAAATACCATCACAATGGAAGGCAAACAAAAGAAAGAAGAAATTAACTACCACACATCATGCTGGGGTAGTAACCATTGCCCTGATCCAATGTCTGTGTGTGCACCTCCGGTGTACACATGGTCCAAAACTGTAATCGCAGCTGCACACATAGTGCATGTGTGCACATAGTGCACAAGCACAAAGTAACCCAGGGAAATTCCCCAACCTCCTGACTCTGCTGCCACCATGGAAGCTACTGCAGATCCTGCTTCTACCTCTTCCAGTCATGATGGGGTCAGGAGGTAGGGGACTTTCCTCAGACTACCCTGTGTTTGTGCACCATGTGTGCTCACACAATTACAGTTTTTGTCGCTGTACACACCAGAGGTGTGCTCTTGGACCTTGGATCACTGCTCATGATTGGACTTGCTATTATGCCCCTTTTATGTTAAGACTGCAAATCCAATGAGAAGTGGCCAGCAACCTAAACATTAAGTAAAATAACCAGTAAATGAGGCTATTTGATTCAAGACTGGAAGCTCTAGTAGTTGATGGGATTAGATATTGCCAGAGTTAACCTATATGAGAGAATGTGGGTGTTGGTCCATTTCTTTAGATATCTTATGAATTTGAACTATATAATCCCACCCTATATTATTAATAGTTGAAATCCTGGCTATAATGAAGTCAATGCGGATCTGTATTTCAGTGAAGCCATATTTGCATCTATGGACATAAGAGAAATCACCATGGACCTAGCTTATTTTGACTAAGGGTGTCTCAGTTTAAAGTGATAACTTGCCACAAAGCACTATGCACTAATTCACTACAGATTTATTTTGTAGGCCTGGTAGCCAGCTTTATATTCATGGATACTATTGGCATTTTGGGGATATCTAACTAAACAGATAGTCATGCCTAAATGGATGTTCACATATTTATTACTTCACATATATTTTATTTAAGGTACTTGGCCTATTTCAACTGGGTACTTTGTTATTTCACTTTTGGAATTTGGTCAGTCATTATTGGGACTATTTAGAATTATTTCAGGTTTAATACTGAAATACAAAAATGACCAAACCAAAATACTAGGGTGGGATTCCAGGTGAATTATCGGTTACTGGTTTTATCGGTATTGGATTAATCCGATATCGGATTTATAAGATATCGGATTTATACGATATCGGTATATCTTTTTTTAACATTGCCGATTTTTTTGATCTTTAACATTGGGTGATTTCAGACGTTACGGGGCCCTTTGGCCCCGTACCGAAACCACCGGCTTCGTTCCCCACCGGGGTCACCCCGTAACGCCACAACAGACGTGCCGGGGGGATCCCGGTGGGGAAAGTGGGAGGGGCCGGGGCCGCGTGGTGCAACGTGCGGCCGCAAGGCCCCGCCCCCTCCACACACCCCGCCGCCCGCCCTCCGAGGAGACGGGTGGGCGGCGGGGCCATTGCGGGTGCCGCGTCTGGCCGGAAGCGCCATGGCCCGGGATCCCGCCGGGGATCCCGGGCCATGGCGTGCGGCCAGATGTGACTTTTCGTTGGTCCCGGCCCGGGGTCCGTTTGACCACGCTTCCCGGGACCTTCCCCCGGCTAGTCCGGGAAGCGTGGTTCAAACGGACCCCATGTGGGGATTCACTGTGGCGAACATCTGGCGCCCCACAAACAGACGTTCGAGACACGGTGACCACAGGTGGGTATTCACCGTGGTTCACCGTGATCTCGTAACGTCTGAAGACACCCATTGCTGCCATTGTTAAAATGGCTGCAATGTTAAACATCAGAAAAATTGGCAATGTTAAAAAAACAATATACCAATACCGATATTATCGGTATTATCGGATTAATCCGATATAGACAATTATCGGCAGTATCAGATTAATCCGATACCGATAGACCTATCCCCACAAAATACCAAAATGACTGAAATAACCCAAATGAATATTCAATACAGACAAAAGAAGCAGAAATGAAAAGCACTTTGTATCCACTTTGTTGGGCCCAATTAATAATGGGCGAGGTTAATCCAATATGTTATTTGCAGTGGTGGATGTTTGTTTCAGCTGTAGCAAAATGTGAACACTTCTGTCCCATGGTGAATATGTTGATCACCACGCAGTGTATCCTGGGCAATACTATTACAGATTTGCCATGTGACAAAAATGTTTACATGTCAAGTGTAAGCATGGGGCAGTTTCTACAGACTTGTCAGTTGTGATTTCTGACAGTACCCTAAATCAAAGTTAATTTCATGAGTGTCAGTGGAATTACACTTGGATGAAAATGATGTAAGTGACATAAAAAATCAGTCTCTCTTTATATACCTTGTATTTTGAATGATAGATCGTGATGCTCTCCAAAATGTAAAGTGGGAATTAGTGAAGCACAAGCAAGACATTGGGATTCTTCCACGACTATCTTCTGTACTTTCAAAGAGCAGCCATGGCCCAACTCATGCATTTGAATGGAATTTGATATTGGAACAGCTTTAAAAAATAATTTAAATTAAATCCCCTCAGAATAAATAAAATATCATTTCCCCCCAAGTACCGATTATGTTTTTCTCACTTCAGAAAATAACCTTTATCAGATACAGAAATGATGAAGCACCAAAAAAAATATGAATAGTCAGCAATCTTATATATGAACCCATTCATGACCAGCCTGGTTAGTTTGAATTTGCATGCAGAGTATATAATAATAATGTCATATCAGATTTCTCTTGTTTTAAATGTATGTTCTTATGGCTGATTTTTATGGAAATTACTCCATTCAGCTACCTTGCTTGGGTACTTTCTCTATTCCCTTTTTATTCATAATTATTCTGTTTCATCTTCAGTTGTATTGACTCTCATAAAATCTGCTCAGGTATATGCGAATCCATTTTGAATCTAAATAAATATAAATAAATTTCCTTTTCCATAGAACAGTAAATTCAAATAGAAAGTACTTGATCTGGAATTAGTAAAATAATTGGAATTATATCAGATTCTGTACTTTTGTATTTATCTATTTGATTTTACTCAAAGTATTAAAATCTGCCTGTCAAGGGAACCTGACTGGAGGCCAGAATCTTGACCGATTTTCTTCATCTACACTGGAGGGAGAAGAGATGATATAAAGGGAAACACAGGGTGTAGCACATCAAGATGCATGGTGCTTTGTCAAGATCGGGCCCAGTGGGCTTGAACATGTGTGTGTAGGCAGGGTTGGGCTGGGGATCCAGGCAAGAGGATATTGCAGGATGAAATCTAGGTCCAAGATTTGTGCAGGATCAGATAACTGTCCTCAAGGACAAACCAGGGGACAAAACATGGATGAGGTGACAAGACAAACAAGCTGAGGTGCTGGGACTGAAAGGCAGGTAGACTAAGCAGAATAATGGGTTTGAGAAACAAGCAAATAGGCTGGGTTCAAGAAGGAGAAAAAGACAAACCAAGAGCCTTTTTAGATGAGCAGCCAATCTAGCCGATTTTACAATCCACTTTAACGAAAGTCATGTGGGGGGATTTAAACATACCAGAAGTCACCTGACCACCATTGGAAGGATCACTCTCACCTATCAGCGAGTGGTGGTTTTTTGGGGACTGGACTGGGAATCCTTGTTCACAGTCAGGGGTGGGGCACTAACACCTAGGGCCAGGTGCATGCCCACCCCTCAATGACCGCTTGAAGGGGTCTGTTCTATGGCCAGGCCAGAAGGGAAAATGGTGGTGGTGGTGGTGGTACCTAGTCTGGCTTAAATAGCTAGAACACACCTAGGAATCTTTCTTTGTTTGAATGCCCAGGAGCAACTGAAAAGCAAATACTTCAGTCAAATAAGGTGAGTGTCCAGGAGGGTATGTTCATGGGGGTAGGGACTTTAAAGGGAAGAGGGCCCCCCTCCTTCTCTCCTGTGCACCTTGCCTATTTAGGGGATGGATCTCCAGGGAGGGAATAACTCCTTGAGCACCACCAAACTTTTCCAAGTGCCAGGATCCTCTCCCAGGACATCCCAGGTTTTATTTTTAAAACTGGATTTGTCAAACCCTGATTTTGAGGTTTGACAAATCCAGTTTTTAAAATAATGTATGAGCTGCTGTTCCAATGGTAGCTGGGCAACTTCCGATATGGCTAAACACTCCCCGCATGACTTTTATAAAAGCAGATATTGAAATCTGCTAGATTGGCTGCTCATATAAAAATGGCTGAAGTCAGGACAAAACAGATATAAAACAGAGAACAACTCCAAGCAGGACAGAGCCAGTCCAAGCACAAGCAAAGAGAAACAGGCGGAAGGAGCAGAGCCAACAACAAGGAACAGAAAAGGAAAACAGATGATCCACCCAGCTTCCTGCAACTTCAAGCCAGCCTTATACATATCAGGCAGTCAACCACAGGAGTGTGGAACAGTGCTGAGGAAGGAGGGTGGCCTGACCAGCGCTAGAAGGGCCTTCAGCAGAAACACTTGGGCTTGACCAAAGTGCAGCATTGGAAAGCTGGAGAAAATTAAACGAAACAAAACAAAACATAAGTCTCTGAATTTTACAATATGTGTAGTATATTCCCTTCCAGATCTCAAACGAAGCAATCACCTGAGAACCCAGTGTCGTAGGAGATCCAGCATGATAGTCAGTGGGAAAGGTGGCGTTCAATCAGAGTCTGCAAAACTATCCTAACCGGGAAGCAAACCACGTAACCTTCCACTAGGGTTAAAATGAATAGTAAAAATTTTATTTGCAAGTATTTCTGAGTTTCTGAGGACTGTCTTGAAGTGTTCAGCAGGTCCTTGGAAACATAGATGAATACTCAGTTCTCAGTAAAATATTTGGTAAAATAAAACTGAGTACCGAGTATTTTCCAAGTACCAAGTACCGTGTCACCTTATACAGGGGCAGGAAAAGCCCTGTATGTTGGTCTGAGTACTGGACCAATGACCGAATACTGAGTACCTAGTACCAGGCCAATTCCTCTGTTACTCGGTAGTCGGTAAATCCAAGTCAGATGCCAAGATACCTGGTAAAGACCGAGTAATTTAAAATACTGAATTTCAACACTACCTTCCACCTACCAACCAACAAATGGCTAGTTGTTCAGACTTGCACCACTCACCTCACAGGCAATGTGTAGAGTCTTCAGCAGACTGCTTAAACGGTACCACCTACTGTCAGTGGACTAGGAGAATGGCAAAGGTAAGTTCATTTGAGGGAAGTGGACATGTGGTCTGCCTGTCCACAATGCTCACACTTCACAGTCATTTAGCCATGCTTCCCTACTGTCATCTGTCATTGCTCATATGCCACCTTTGACTAGGGCTGTAGCGGAATATCGCAGCGGTAGCTATTTCCGGCGGAAACAGTGTTTCCGCAATTAGTGGAACGGCATGGCAGAGGCTTTCATTCCACGGTTTCATTCCGCGGTTCCGCGGTTCCTCTTATTTAATTCCACAACTTAGTGGAATCGTGGAAACATGACATTTTCGCTATTTCTGCAATTCCGCCAGCGCCAAAAAATAGCGGAATAGCGGTTTTCCACGATTTCCGCAATTTTTACGCAATTTTTCCGCAATTCCGCGATTTGCAGAATTCCGGCAGAATTAGCGGAATATCCACAGAAAAATCGCAGTGTGGCGCGGGCAGTTCTGAAATGGCGGAACGGAATCGCAGCACGGTAAAAGCTGCTGCCACATCAGCCCTACCTTTGACCACAGTCCCCTACCATCCAATGAAAGTTGTGCTTGAAAGGATGAGTCCTACAGTCTAGACTCAAATACAACACTTGATTCTTTTCTATGACATACAGCATGAGGAAAACAGACAGGGGAAGAGAAGGGCAGAAAGACTGTACTGGAACTTCCTACCCACTGGAGGAAAAGTAGATAAAGAAAATGAGGGGGACTTGAAAAATACTACCGTTCCAAAATTCCTTCACTGTTCCCAACCTACCCTGTTTAGTGTTGGTGAAGATTTTGGACATACTGGCAATTTAGGCTTGCAGTGTCAGCAGATGATTCAAAAAGATGGTCTCAGGTTACTATGATAATTCTGATGAAGTTCAAATCTTTGGAGCTGGATAAATTACATCCTAGGGTACTGAATGAACTTTTTGATGTACTCTCAGAACCACTGTCTATCATCTTTGAGAACTCTTGAAGAATGGGTCAGGTACTGGAAGAATAGAGATGGGCAAATGTTGTCCCTATCTTCAAAAAGAGTGAACAAAGGAGAATATGGGAAACTAATAGACTAGTCAACCTGACATCAATACTTGGAAAAATACTAGAACAGATTATAAAGCAGTCAGTCTGTAAGCATATAGAACACAATAACTAGTCAGCTTGGATGTTTCAAGAATAAGTCATGCCAGACTCATTTTATCTTCTTTTTTTTTTATCTAGTTACTTGATTTCCGCAAAGCATTTGACAAAGTCCCACATAATATCCTTGTTGACAAAGCTAGTAAAATGTGGGTTGTATGATAATAGCATTAGGTGGATTTACAACTGGTTAAAGAACAATACTCAAAGACTGTTCGTCAATGGCTCCTCATCAATCTGGAGGGAGGTATTGAGTGGGGTGCCTCAGGGCTCTTTCCTGGTCCTGGTCCTGGTCCTGGTCCTGGTCCTGGTCAACAACTTTATAAACAACTTGGTTGAGGGAGTAGAAGTAATGCTTATTAAATCTGCAGATGACACAAAACTGGGAGGGATAGCTAACACCTTAGAAGATGGAAATAAAATTCAAAGTGATCTTGATAAGTTGGAAAACTGGGTTGAAACTAACAAAATGAAGTTCAACAGAGACAAATGTAAAGTTCTGCATTTAGGTAAGAAAAATCAAATATTAAAATACAGGGTATACCTGGCTTGTCCGCAACAGCTGTGAAAAGGATCTGGGTATTGCAGTTGATCAACTACTGATGGTAGTTGATCACAAACTGAGTCACTAGTGTGATGCAACTACAAAAAGAGTGTATGTAGTTTTAGGATGCATTAACAGAAGCTAGGGATGTGCGAACACCGGGGGTGGGGGGGAGGGTTCAGCCTGTTTGGGGTTCGACCCCTCTGAAACCATTAGGGTTCTGGCTATTGTCAGAGGGGTACAGGGTATCAGGGAAATAAGGATGGGGGATGCCCCACCCCCTGAGGGCAAGGAAGAGGAAGGACCCCAGTGAGTGAGGGGAACTTGCGGGAAAGAGGATCTCTCAGTATGTCTTGGAACCCAAGAGCCTACTCTCTTTTTGTGGCCAGGAAACCCAGCCTCAGAGAGTGTCTAACTCATCATTGAGGTCAGAGAGAAGAAGAAAGAATCCATACCACAAAGGGAAGGGAGGACATGGGGGCCAGACACACAAGTTCTGAAATTACAAGGAGGGCCGCAGGGAGCTGTAAATCTGGAAACTACCAGGAAGGACTAGAAACAAAGGACCCTAGTCCAGGGGGTTCTTCTGGAACAGGGCCACGGGACAGGGCTACCAAGTCCTGGGTGGAGGGGAACCCCTAGATAGTGGGGGACAACACAAAAGGAACCCAAAGGGGACAGGGCAGTGGGAACCAAACAAGGACTCCCAGGACACCAACCCAACACCCCCACAAAGGGTACCAGGCATGAGAGTCCCCAGAGGGACAACCAGGTGGGGGGTGAAGCCGAGATGCCCAATACACAGTACACCCCCAAGAAGGGATCAAGCTCACGGGCTATGGGGGACACTGGGAGGTAAGGGAACACACCACGAGGGGATTGGGCACACCAAAAGGGGATTTGGCACACTAGCTATGGGGGAACAGGGAGGTAAGGGGGACACACCACATATACACAACACACAATCAAGGGGGAATTCCTGCTACAGAGCAGAGAACTACATACTACTCTACCTCACACAGAGCAAAGATTCAAGTGGGGAAGAGACGTTGCTCCACCAGCTTCCTGAGGCCACATCAGTGTTTAAGTACCATCTGTGGCCAATCAGGAAGCTGGGGAGCTGGACTAGGAAAACAAGCCCCAGCTGGGAGAGGGTAAGGGCAGTAAGACAGGGGAAGGCATATAGAGGTGAAATGTGGTGAAATGAATTTGAAAGGGGGTTTCTACTGCTTCTCTCTACCTTGAATAGTTCCTAAAGAAATTGTGAGTCCCAACCAGCTGTCCCTGTCCAAGAGAGACAACTATAACTACCCCAACCAGCTACCTTTACCCCGGGGAGATTTTCTGCTGCAAAATACCCAACCAGCTGTCCCTGTTCACGGGAGGCAGCTGCAATTATCCAAATCAGCTATCTCGGTTCTGGAGAGAGGCCCGCTGCAATGTAGTTTAACGAGAGAGAGAGAGAGAGAGAGAGAGAGAGAGAGAGCAGGTCCCTTTCAATTCTTTGGGATCTAGTGAAAATACTTTAATTGAGAGAGGGGGAGAATTACTCTTTTCTGCTTCAGTAATGAGTCTTTTATTCAATCAAACAGGCATTTATTCAATAGCATCAGAACAACTAAAATACCAATCACCAAAGAAATACTTGCATCTAGCATCCTGCTTTCATCCTGCTCTGACCTACTTATAAACACATACAAGGTACATATGCTTACGTGATCAGAGGCAAGGCGATATTGATCCCAGGGGAAGGCGGGAGAGGGCCCAACGATGCTGTTGGAGAATTCCCTTAGAGAAAGGAATTCTCAAAGGGACCTTCCACCGACCTCAGTGGCCCTCTAACAAGAGTTAGCACTGATTACCGTGGAAGTCAAGGAGCTAGTCCAGAGCTGAGCCTTATATGCTGTGGCTGTCTTATGATTATTCAGAGTGTGGGGTTGTTAGTATCAAAATTGTGGTGTGCTCTCATTGGTTGCCCCAAATCTGGGGTACCTTTTTGCTTACTCATGATGTGAGGTTTATTCTTACCAATAAAACCAGGCCCCCCTCCTCTCCCTCCGGAGATGGAGTGGGCCCCAGCTTCCTGGCCTTCAATCAGTTCGCACATCCTTCTGAGAGTCATAATATTTGTTTGATAACAACCATACTCTTGTTTACCCAGCTTGGCCTCTGCTATCAGCTCCCGGCCTTCTACAATAGTTCCTCCATGTTTTCTGTAAATTATCAACATAGGTTGTTTGGGGAACAAGAGGTCCTTCTCATGTCCACAGCATCAGTTGTTCTCTCCCCAAGCCAACTCCTGATCATTACTAATACTGATCATTTTACTCATATTTCTGCTCTTCACATCAAATGCATCACACATATACGTAATAGTATCTTGCCTAATTTCTAACATTCTACCTAATTCTAAATAGCAATCCCACTGGCCCATAAGGTTACATTCCAGGTATTATAGCTCTAGTGTGTGTTCTTGGTTACATTTTAACACAATGATGGGTACAATTGCATCCAGTGTATATTGCTGTTACATTTGTGCCAAGGAAGCACCTTTTTTTTTTGGTTCAATTACACAGAGTTATTTACAACAAACCCCACCCCCCATGTATGTTCTGGCAGTTTGTCAGGAAGGCACGTTTTGTTTGGTTATAGTTTAACCCTGAGTGGCCCACTTGAATCAAAGAAGCATTTTCTGATTCAGCACATTGGAGCAGAGAAATTCATATCTTAATTTGGCCCAGAATCATGTCAATTCCCAACAGTGGGAGGTGAACAGGTCCACCAGGTGGTGCAGGCCCCGAAAGCGCCTCTCCCGCATCCCAAGGCCAAGCTTTCATGGCCGGGACCTTACAGCTGTTCAACCCAAACCTGTTTTGGGGGGCCAAACCCATTAGGTCAGGGGGCCCTTCCACGCACACAGCCTGGAGGGGGGTAGGGAAAAATGAATTCCCCCCATCCCCCTTTTCCCAAATGGGTTAAGAACCTGAACTTTGGTTGGCCAGTTCGGATGGGAGGTAGTTCAAATTCGGGGTGTTCGTGAACTGGCTGAACACCCCAAGTTCATGTCGAACGCTGAACCCCCAAACCATGTTCGCATATCCCCAACAGAAGCATCATTTCCAAGACATGGGAAGAATTGTTATGCTTTATTATGCATTGGTCAGACATCATCTGGAGTACTGTGTCCAGTTCTGGGCACTGCACTTTAAGAACGACATCAACAATTTGGAACAGATTCAGAGGATCGCAACAAAGGTGGTCAGGGATCTGGAAACCAAGTCCTATGATGAAAGGTTGAAGGAGCTGGGTATGTTTAGCCTTAAGAAGAGAAAACTAATGGGAGACATGATAGCAGTCTTCTACTACATGAAGGGTTGTCACAGAGAGAATGGTAAAGACTTGTTCTCTCTTACCCTGAATGCAAGAAATAATGGACTCAACCTACGGCCCTTTTTACAGTCACTCTAACACCGATAAAATGGGTGTTATATTTTATTATACATGGTATAGGGCAACATTGCAGCCCTGCAACATGGCCCCTTTTCACGTAAGATGCCTCCACTGAGTTTTGCTGAGTGGAGATGGGTGGAGGCGTCTGTGTAAACACCACTTGCGGTGGGTGGGGTGCATTTCGCTGGGTGGTGATTGGTGGAGGCGTTTGTGTAAACACCACTTGCGGTGGGTGCAGGTGTGTGCATGCTCCCACACAACACCCATCTCCACCCATTGAGCAATCGGCAGTGGAGTCCGTTTAGCTCACTAGCTTCCAACTACATAGTCTGGCCTCTAATACTGCCCAATAAACCCTACTCACCTCCCCAAAAATCACAAGACTGATGACTACTATAATAACCATTATTATTAACAACAAATATGTCTACGAGTGTGTGAAATGACAACTCCCATGTCCTCAAAGAAAAGAAAACCCAGGAAAGAAGGTGTAATAATATACAATGGGGCAATAGAGTCTAGAAAAACAAGGGCGTAGCTATTGTGCTTATTAGCATTATAGTAGGAATGTGCAACAAGCCCCCATGTCATTTTTGTTTTTCATTTTCATTGTCGTTATTCAAAAATGTTGTTATCATTATCGTTATTAACAACAATGCTGTTTTTGTTTTTGTTATCATTTTGAGTATCATTTTTGATATAGTTTTAGTTATCAGTATTGATATCCGTATCAATATCATTTTTGTTATCAGTATTGATATTTGTTATCGTTATTGCTATCGTTATTGATATCAGTACCATTTCAAACAAAGTTTTTACTTTTGATATCAGTATCATTATTGATTCCTGTGCATAACTAATATTTATCTAAATCTAAGGGAGACAGGGAAGGGGAAAGGAAAACTATTATCTAATCAATTATCTATATAACTATTCTAATCTAAATGTCTATAATATATATCTATATCTAATCAATATTACAAATCCCTATATAATATACGGGGGGAGAAGTGCAGGGAAAGGGAGAAAGTAAAATGTAAGGTATGAGGAAGGGAAGGTATCAGTGGGAAGAACTAATAAATAAATAAATAAATAAATAATACAATGAGGGCTAGAGAGGATTTTTTATGTGCAAGCACCACAGTTCTGTAAACGCAACCTGACAAGCAGAGCTCACACACAACAGAGAGAAAAACCTGGCCCTTCCATTATAAAGTGTTGCAGTGCCCACCCCCAGAGCTCCTCTGATTGGTTGTGGGAGGCAGCAGGCATTGAATAATCACAGAGTCCCATAAGACTGCTGGGGCCTGCTTGTGCTGCTCATTGGGTAGGGATACTGCTGAGCTACTCGCCCTTCCCAATACAGGCACATTTCAAATGTTCAACCGTGTTAAGACTCGAAGATGTCTGCTCCTTCCTCCCCTCTCTACATTTTCCCTTCAAAACCCAACTGCCACAGCAATAATAATAATGACAATGATAACGACATTGTTGTTTTTGTTTCTTGTTATCATTTTTGTTATCATTTTTGGTATTATTTTTGGTATCATTTTTGATATCGATATCGATATCAATATCAATATCATTATCGATATCGGTATCAGCATTGCTACTGTTATCGGTATTCTCGGTTGTCATTTTTGGTATTCTCGGTTGTCATTTTCATTATCATTGTCGTTATTCTTGGTTGTCATTTTCGTTATTGTAATAACAAAAATGATAACAACAATTTTCATTATTGTTATTGTAATAATGAAAATGACATACACACCCCTAGTACTCCCCATAGTTTCTTACATCATCCAAAATATTGGGTCTTACATCACCCAGACATCATAGTCTCTTACATCACCCAAAATATTGACATTCCACCCATTTCTTATGGCATTCCTCCTATTATTCCACCAAGTTCCTTTCTGCTGTACTCAGTTCCTATGGCCTCCTCCCTGTCATTCCACTCTCCCTGCTGCCTTCGTTATTCCACATTCTCTTCCTCCCCCAGTCCCAAAGATGCATCTCCATTGTATCATTTCACAGTTAATGAGATACAATTTAATTTCCAATTAGCATTAATGTTTCCTACATTCCTTCCATTGGCCATTCCATGAATTTCATGTCGATGTTTAACCACATTCTAAATAAACACTTACATTGCATTCTCCCCAGCTTTAGTGTTGCCCCCAACCTGCAAAGGAAGAGGATTGGGGCTGAAAGACCAAGGCAAAGTGTGGGTGCATGGAGCCTAAGTTGTAAGCGAGCACAGTATGTGAGAACATACAACAACTTCACTGCTTACAAGGTATGCAAGTTAAGGCGGGAGCCTTAACATAAAATTTCCAGGTTTGTTAAAGTTTACTTGATGTGAATCTGCCTTTACTAGGTTTTTTAAACCGTAGGTTTTTTGCTTGTCTAATATTCACAGGCTTCATGCAAAGTGGATGGAAGATAAAGAAGCTGTAGCCATGAATGTGTATGGAGCTTTTCTTAAAATTACAATGTTCAATTGCTTCTACAAACGGTTCCCTTTATCTAATTGTTTTGAAAATTGGCACACATAGTGCCATCTATTGGGGGGTACAGTCTCCCCAAGTTTAATCAGAAATGAATAAGAAACAAAAAAGGTATAGCTGGAAATATGTTTTTTTCTGGTTTTCCCTTTATTTTAAAAACAAAATGTCGTTTTCGTTTCTAGTTCCATTATTATTATTTGTCATTTTCGTTATTGCAAGAACGATAACAAAAATGAAAATTTTCATTATCGTTATTGTAATAACAAAAATGACATGCACACCCCTAGACAGCTCTTCCAATTCATCACTTACAAAGTAAGGTTCAGACTTGTGTATCTCCCCAACATCCTCTGCAGTGAAGACTGAAGCTCATTCAGCTTCTCTGCAATGTCCTTTTCTCCTGAAGCACCTCTTTCATCCCCTGGTCATCTCACGGCCCAACTGACTCTCTAGCAGGCTTCCTGCTTCTGATGTACTTGAAAAAGTTTTTATTATTAGTTTTAGCATCTTTAGCAAGTTGCTCCTCATATTCCATTTTGGCCTGCCATATTAACTTTTTACAGCTACTTTGGCAACACTTATGCTCTTCTCTATTTACCTTAGGACCCCAGTCCTAAATCATTAGTGATTAAAAAAGAGGGGGGAGGGCACCTAGACGTTTTTCATAGATCTTAAAACCACAAAAGCAAGAAAGAATGATGTGAATGCTACAATATCTCTGTTTTCAATAAAATTACTAAGAAGGAATTGCATGCACTACTTTTCACAAAGTGTGTGTCAGGTCTGGATTTTTATGTACTATATCTCTAAGGCCACTTTTACATGGATGCCACCCACCCATGAACACCCAGAAACACCCATCGGATGGGTGGGAGAGCATCCGTGTAAATGTCCATGAGTGGGTGGGGGTGCATGCCCAACCCACCCGCTGATGCCCGCCAACTCCTATGGAACAGCAACGGGGGAGCCGGAACCCTCCATGGTTGGAGATGGGTGGAGATGAGTATTCAACACCCAAGCATCCATGTTAAAGCTAAAACACCCACACCCATGCAGAATGGACCGGCAGAGCCCTACAGTGCCGGCACCATGGGGCACTCATGCACCGCCATGCAGACATGCCCACAGGGTGAGGGGGACCCGGCTGTCCAGCCGAAAACCCATAAAGGAGGGAGGAAGCAGAGCAAATGCTCATGGGCTCCCACGATGGCAACCAGGAAGGCCAACAAGAAGGCCACAGGAGCCAACGCTGCCCAACACAGGGGAAGGGACCGGGTGAGCACGAGGACCCGGGAGCACCCGGGGGGGGGGGG
>QEPC01015618.1:284773-295579 GCA_003113815.1 Sphenodon punctatus
GGGGGGGGCTCTTTTTTTAACAAAAATCCAGGCTGGGCAGGGTGGGTGGGGTGTGTGCCCCCTTCCACCCGCGCAGCCTGGACTCGGGGAGGGTTTTTTTTTTTACTTTTTTGGTGGGACTTACATTGCAGCCATTCATTTAAATGGCTGCAATGTAAAAAAATCCGGTACCCAGAATCCGGTAATGGGACCGGATTTACCGGGTTGAATCCGATAATGCCGGTCCGCCCAGTACCGGCATTATCGGATACCGGATTTACCAGCACGCCCACCCCTACTAAAGACCCTCTGCCCCATGCCCTACCAGCTGCAGTGGGTCCCTTATGTACTGTGTAGGGCGGTGTGGGCAGGGCACCGATAGGTGATGCACCTGCGGTGTACTGGGGCAGCAACTGGGTGCCTGCCATGGGGGGATGGAGCCACGCTCATCGTGGGGTACCCCTGGCCCCCCAACCATGCTACAGTCCCCCCAGTCAAGGCTGGTCTTTGCCTGCTGCAGCTGTGGCTGGATACATTGTATGGATACAATGCCTGGCTCAACTTCTTAGCCTGGTGCAGTGCCTGGCCATGGGCTCCTTCATCTCTCTGCACCTGTGATGCATCCCTTCTGCCCTGTGTGTGTGTTGCAACACCAAGTCCCCAGAGGGCTGGCCTATCTCTGGCATGCAAGGCCATCTGTGACCGAGGGTAGCCACACATTCCGTGCTCAGCCCAGTTGCTACATTCCTCCATCTCTCACCTGCTGCTTGACCGGAGCAGTCCCCCCTCCTGCCATGGCCAGTCATTCTGCGTGTCCCTCAGCTGGGGGTGTAGGGGAGGGGTGGTTGCCCTGTGTGGACATGCTGTTGGGAGGCCTCTGACTGAACCACGACATTCAGCTCTTGGTGGGCAACCCCCTGTCGGAGAGGGATGGCTTCCAACTCCTGTCACAGTTCATGTGTATGATGGGTCACCAGGTCAGGGTCCCAGCATTCCGGGTCTGGTCCATTGAGCTCATCTTCACCCCTTTGTGACTGCCTCTATGGGGGTGCCCACCTGCCGTTGTCATGCCATGGACTGATGTGGAGGTAATGGCGGCTTGTCTACTGATGGAGCTACCTGGTTTCAGCCTCGTCCAGCTGTCTGGGGGTCCCCCTGTTGCTGCCCTGTACACCGGCAGCCTCCGGGGGACCCTCCTGTGGGACCTGGGCTTGCTATCCCCCGATGTTGGATTGTCGCTCTGGACCCTTTGGTGAGGAGCTCGCTGCCGTTTGATCAGTGTGGGATCTTTCATCCATACGGCCTTCTGCTGCCAGAGGGGACTTCCTCCTGCCCCACTTCCTGGTGGATGCTCATATGCGATCCAATGGCTTCTGATGAGGCCTGTTCGCATGGGAGGGTCTCGTGCTGGGGTCGCCTCCCCGGGAGCGCTCATCGGACAGTCCATGAGTGGCCGCTCGTGGCCACTCCGGTGCCCTTGCCGTTACATTGCCTGCCAACCCCGGCCTCCAGGCGGGCTGTGCACTGCCATCTGCATTGCGACTGGCTGTCACCTAGTTCCCAGAAACCCATCACCAGCTCTGTCTGACCACTACTCCCTGCCTCTGGAGCTACCCCGGTGCCCTCACCTGCTCTGCACGGGCACTCCTGTGCCCTCCTGTTGTGCATCTCTTGCCCGGGCGTGGGTCCACCTGCACCCCCATGCTCAGTCTCTCAGTGCTTGGGGCCCCCCATCCCCCCAGCACCAATAAACTGCTGTACTGTGATGGTCTGTCCTGCCTTGCTTCTGATGCTGCTGTGGCAGCTGGGTGCTCCTTCCCCTAGGCAGCCCTCCTGCCCCCATCTGTGTGGTTGTGTGCTGGGGGTGTGCTTGGTGTGTACTGGAGGGCTCTTGGCCTCTTGGGTGGGTGCCAGGTGTGTGGTGTGTGTTCTCCATGTGGCTTCCCTGCTGGGCGCAGGTGCCTGTGCTTGCTCAGGGGGTGGTATGGGCAGTGGGCGGTCGTCCGGGCACCCCCTGGCCTCACCTGTGTGTTGGTGTGGCCCTGCGCCTCCCCTCCGCTCCCCTCTGCTGTCGCTCCCTGTTGGTGTGGCCTGTAAGTGGTGGTGGCAATGGATGGGTGTTGGGACTATGGGCGATGGGTGGCTGAGCATGAGTAGGGTTTGTGCTGTCCCCAGACTTTTGCCCAACCAATCCCTCTTGGTGCAGGGGTCAGGGTAGACTTCCAGGTGGTGGCTCTTGGTGTGTGGAGTGTGCCCCTGGTGGTGTCACTGCCCCGGCCCTCCCAGGGCCCATTAGTGTTGGCATTCCCCATTGGCCTGTCCCTTCTCTCCTGCAGTGACTTTTGTTGTGCTGCTGGCAAACCTGCACCTGGGGGCTACGGTGCTGCAGCTGGACCGGGCAGCATAGGACATGTGGGCAGTGGTCCGGCTGTTCAATGGCATCTGTGAGTGTTTTTCTGCTTTGCTGGGCCCTGTGCCTGTGTTCCTCCATGGGGGGCTCTGTTTCTTGGTGCCTGCGGCCGGCTCTGATGGTTGTCTCCTCTCCCTCTGCCCCATTCAGTGCAGACCATGATCACGGAGCAGACCAAGGAGCAGGGGGAGTTGCTGGAGCTCCTCCTGCTCATCCTGGAGTGACTGCACTGTCTGGACCATGCGCAGGCCAAGTGCTGACGCTGGACATGGGGTCGCTGGCCGTATTGACCGGGGTTCTGCCCCGGGCCTGCCTCTGCTGGTGCTGTTCCCCTCCCTTCTGTTGCCCCATCCCCCTCCCTACCCTATTGTTGTTGACCCCTGTTGCTGGTTCCCCATCTTTTAATAAAGGCTTTTGTTTTCCCTACCTGGTGTTTCCATGTTGTGCTTTGCTGTGACCTCTTGTTCAGGTCCCTGTGGTGTGTGTGTGTGTGTGTTGCCTGTGTTGTGTGGGTACCTTCCCCCCCTTTCTTTGCCTCCCATGGGCCGTGTGCCCATCCCTGTGTGCTTCTGCTGCCTGCTGTGTGTGCAGCTGCTGTGGATGTGTGTAGGGGGAGGGGGGGGCCTGGTGCCAGGAAATCTGGGATCTGTGCCAGGGCTGTGTGGAGCTGGCTCCACCATAGCGACTGTCATTCCATCTCCCTCCTGCCCAGCCCACGTGGATCCTGGCAGCTCGTGGGCGGGGCTGCATTGCGCGGCTTCATTCGCCCTCAGTCAGCCATGTTGTGCCATCTCTGTGCCGTACGGGGCTTCTCCACTGTTCCCGGCCAGCCGTGTACTTCCACGGGTGTTTGCTGGGTGTTTCCTGGGATGGGTGTTTGGCCACTGGGTGTTTGCGGGCCCCTCCCATTTCCTTCCCATGACCCCCTGTGGTGCTGTCCGTGTAAATGTCTCCTTGCTCAGCGACATCGGGTGTTCACTGGGTGTGCTCACCCTTCCCATCCACACCCATCTCCACCAATCAGCGCTGTGTAAAAAAGGCCTAAGTCTGTGAACCTGCCCACCCACTTGGTTTTCTCTCTGGGAAGAAGGTAGTATGTGGTAGGCACTACCAGAAATTCATTGAATCACACAGTTGGAAGGGATCGCAGAGGTCATCTAGTCCAAACCCCTGCTGAATTCAGGAAATCTGAAGCTACAGCAGCCCTGTCCTGCCTCTGTTTGAAAATGGTCAGTGAAAGAGAGCCCACCACCTCCCTAGGTAATTTGTTTGACTTGTCAAGTCCTTCCGAATGTTTAACCGAAATCTGTGCTCTTGTTCATTAATATATGACATTCCAAAAAAAAAGAGTAGACAACTTGTAGTAGAATAGAATAGAATTTATTTACGGCCAATTTGGCCAATTAAAACAATAATTCCTATAATTACTTTATACATAAACTTGTAGTAGTGGACAACAAGTTATATTTTACATATATATATATATTAATGAGCTAGTTAGCTTGCTCCTTCAGGAGGCTCCATGGTTCGTACTGCAGTTAGGGACTCACTATCTGTGTGTGTTACAGAACTAGCTGCACTGCCAGGTTGGGGGGAAGGGACTTGGCTGACTGCCTGAAATGCTGCTTCTGCAATCAATGCTGCTTTCATAATCAATGCTGCTTGTGTCTGGCCCTGAACCTTCGCTGCAACTCTGAACCTGGGGGTGAGGCGCTGAAGCTGCCCGCTCCTGCAGCACTTCCCTGGCTCCTTCCTCTCACCCCTGCCCCCTCCACTACAAACTCTGAGCCTGGGGGCAGAGGTGCTGAAGCTGCCTGATCCTGCAGCGCTTCCCCAGCTCCCTCCCTGCCAGGGCCGGACTGAGGCATTTTGCATCCCTAGGCCCTTCTCAGGCTGCTTCCTCCAAGGCAAGCCCCTCCCCCTTCTCCACCCCATTGCAAGCAAGCATCATGGTTGTACTGGGGTGTGTTGATATGTCTAGAGGTGAGGTTGGGTCTTGGGGCTGCAGTTGGTTTGACCATGACCTGGCTCAAGCTCGCCAAGACTCCTGAATCGGGTGTCCATGCTGAAAGCTGGGGAGAGATTAAACTCTACCCATCTGGATTGCACTTTGGGTGGAGGACAGGGAGCTGTGGTGGGCATTGTCTTTGCTTGGGGGGGCAGCCCACACACACTCCCCCTGCCATGACAGGTCCAAGTCCAGCACCTTATCAAGTGCATTCTCAGTGCTGTATGCCTTTTCCCTCCCAGGAGCCACTTTAACAATTACATTAGTACAAGCTCCCAGGGCCGCAGAGAAGATGGAGCAAAGAAGGAAGGGTTGAAGGGGTGCACTCAGCAAGAGGCTCCATATCATAGATCTGTCCCCTGTCCTCGGGTGCATGCCCTCATCCCTGCTCCCTTACCTTGAGCTCACTCTTTCAGCACTTGGGGGCAGGAATTGGATCCAGGGACAAATCCAGGAACTAGAAAGGGACCAAATAAAAACTAGCCACAGGCTGAATTTGGCCCCCGGGCCTGAAATTTCCCACCTCTGCGAAATACCCCCACAAAGTTTCCACAAAGGGGGTAAATAGTACAGCATGAGCATGCACAAACAACTGTTAGAGCTATCAATGTCGAAATTCAGGTATACTGTACCTGACAACAGTTAGACAGCAGATACAATGTAACCACAACCTAATGCAGCTTGTGCTTCCCTCTCTGCTTGTGGCATCCTTCTGATGCTTCCTATTATTAGCTCCATTCCCACTGAGACTGCACATGACTAAATTTATGCTCTGCAAATGGTGTCACTGGTTTCAAGGCTCATACCATCACAGGATGAGCTCCACACTGGATCCCAAGTATCCTCTACCCACCAGAGAAAAGATTCCAGCATCAGGGCCCCATGAACAGGACTGGACGTGAACCTTCAATGGACAGCAGCAGCCATTTCCCCCCCCTAAAAGCTGCAGTCTTTTCCCCTCCCACTTGACAACAGCAGCACTACAGGGGATCTGAAAACAGGACCTCTTGCCCTGTAAGCAAAGATCCTATCCTAGACCAACATGCCCTTGGTCTTTGTAACAGTCAAAGATGCAAGATAGCCAGGAATGTTTTTTTTTTTCTTTTTCATTTTCCTCTGGCTTATGGGCCTAGCATAAAGCTGCACCACTGAAGATGCAGAGGTTGGTTGGATTATAGGATCAGGACCCCATGCACAGGACTGGACATGAATGTTAGATGGCCAGCAGCAAAATATTTTTTTTTCTGAAGGTATAGTCTTTTCCCCTCCCACTTGACAACAGCAGTACTATATGGGATTTGAAACCAGAACCTTTAGTTCCCTAAGCAAAAATCTTATCTCTAGACTTCCAAGCTCTACTGTATGTAACATTGGATTTTTGTCCTCAAATAGGTAAAAAGAGTGGGTGTGTAGAGTGGATCCAACGACCTTGTGTGACAGGTGCCTGGGCACCAACAAAGCAATAGTCTATACCAGCAGAGTAGACTGGATTTTTTGGGCATCACAATTGAACTTACTCTCATTATACTCTTCACACGTATCAACGTTCATCATATGCATTTTATTGAGGGTGTTCTCACAAGTCCTTTCCTTTTGCCCTCAATGACAGTATACGGAGGGAAGTTGGGTATTGTATGCGTTCTATCGAGGGTGTTCTCACAAGCTCTGTCATGCAGCCCTTTTCCTTCTCACTCAACACACAACACACAGAGCATACCTGGACCTATTATTAATAGCAAGCATTTATATAGCACAGCAATGTACCTGGTGCTTTACAAAGTAATGGAATAGACACGGTCCCTGACCTAGGGATTACATGCCTTTACACCTCGTAGCTCTCTATGACACCATCTAGCTGAGAATGTTTTATCCATTGACCTCTGGGTTACGGGTCTGGAAAAATGTTGCCCTACTCTGCAGATGAGGGGATGCCTGGATTCCAGGATCAGGGCCACACAAACAGGAATGGATGTGAATCTTTGTCAGCCAAGAACAACCATTTTTTCCCCATAAAGGTAAGGCATTTCCCCCTCCTATTCTAAGACATCAGAACTATAGGCAATTAGAACCCAGGCCCTTTTCCTCCCCAAGCAAGAGCTGTATCTCTAGATCAACAAGTCCTGATTTTTAAAACCTGGGATATTTCTTCTCAAGTAGGCAAGAAAGGGTTGGAGGGTCCAGAAGCCTTGTTTGCCAACCAGCTGCCTGAGTCCCTACAAAAGAATTGTCTACACCAACTAATTAGACTCGAGTTTTGGGGCATCACAATTTCATTTCAAGTTCCTCTCATTATACTCTTTACATATATGAACATTCATCATAAGCATTCTATTGAAGTTCTCACAAGGCCCATCACATAGCCCTTTTCTTTCACCCTCAACAGCAGTATAGGGACCATACCTGGAACTTTGATTTTACATGTTCTATCAATGTTTTTCCCCCAAGCCCCATCACACAGCACTTTTCTTCTTACTTGACACAAAGGCCATTTTTCACCTTTGATGGCAATATACAGAACATAGCAAGAACTTGGCTATTAGGGATGTGCGAACAGAACCAGGTTCAGATGTTTGACCATTTGGTTGTTTGGGTTGAACTTTGAGTTTGGATTCAGTATTCAGTTAGGTTGAGCTCAGTTTGGTCTTTAGTTTGGTGCAGTCGGGAACTGAAAATAACATTTGGTTTTTGAAATAAAGGGAAGAAACTGAAAAACATATTTCCCACTATAACATTTTTGTTTCTTATTTGATTTTGAAGGAATTTTGGGAGATTGTATTCTTGATGGAGGGCACTATGTGTACTAAAATTAGAAACAATTAGATAAAAGAAACCAATTTCAGAAGCAATTGAATGTTGTCCCAATTGAATCTTAAGAAAAGCTCCATACACATCCATGGCTATAACTTCTTTATCTTGCATCCAATATTCATGAAACGTGTGCATATTACGTCCCTCCCTATCCTTAATACTTCTGCCAATTTTCAGAAAGAGTGAATAAAGGGTCCCAAGGGTATAAGACATTAACCTGAAAATACATTTCCAGCTGTAAAATTTTGATATTCCATTCTGTTTACAGGATATTTGGCAAGAATGTATAAAATACCTTTCCTGCCATTTCAACAAATGTACAGGAGATTTTGATAAAGGGACCCAATTATATTAGCAATTGTTGTTGTCCCTGTGAAGATCATTATTCAGATGAATATCAGCATATTCAGTGCCAGTCAGAGGCAGGCACCCTGCATGGCAGGAGGAGGGAGACGGTAGGAGGAAGGATGTGGAGCAACCCCAAAGACTGACAGACACATTCAATGGCCAAACACATTACTGCAAGCTTCTAGTTTTACAGGACCAATTGGTAGTGGCTTCAGGTGGGCATAGGGGGCGGCCCTGAAGCGGGCATAAGCAACATAACTGGGACTTCTGAGATATCATCCCAGCAGTCAGGAGACATAGTTTAAACACATCCAGTTTGGCCAATTATCATCACAATCACATCCTGCAGCACTGAGACAGAGGACATAAGAGAACCTTTATTGACTCTTTCCTAAACAGATGCTTCTGACTTCCCAGAAACAAGTGGGGGAGATATGTTGGGATGGTCCCAGAGCAGAATGAGGATATTTGGTTGACATTTCTGTTGGCCAATTCACATCACAAACCAATCTTATACCACAGTGACATAAGAGAATCCCAGGCATAGGCCCCTTCTCTACATATGTTGTACAGGCATATAAAATTGGGATCCTTTATAAAATATTTCTGATATTTGTCAGAGATGATCATGAAAGTGAAATATATAGCCCTGCCAAATTTCATGTACACTGGTTGGACTACAAAGATGTTATAGTCAGACATACATGTATATGTTAACTGCTTATACCACCAAGACCCTTTCTCTAATCCTTATGAAATTTGGCAAAGATAGTAAATATGGTAAGCGGTATAAATAAGACAAGTTTCACCTACATTAGA
This sequence comes from Sphenodon punctatus, assembly GCA_003113815.1. NCBI lineage: Eukaryota > Metazoa > Chordata > Lepidosauria > Sphenodontia > Sphenodontidae > Sphenodon > Sphenodon punctatus. The sequence continues at coordinate 293,146 of QEPC01015618.1, forward strand.
TGTGAGTCAAAGTAGTTACAGCGAAGAATGTATATGTAGAATATTGCAAAATACAATAATTCAACTGCTTCTAAAATCAGATGTCTTTATCAAATAGTTTTTAAATTTGGAGCACATAATGCTTTCTATTGGAGGTATAGGCACCCCAATTCTCAGCCACATAGCATAAAAAACAAAAATGTTGTTGACAGCTGATAATGTCTTTTCCATTGAAACCAATGGAAATTCAATTCTGATAATGTCTGATAATGCCTTTTCCATTGAAACCAATGGAAATTCAATTCCAAACTCACCAAATGCATCTGAACTGAACATTTGAATTTGAGTTCAGTTCGCACATTTGGTTCAGTCAACTGAACTATTCGAGTTCAGTTCGAACGCTAAACTTCCGAACCACATTCGCCCATCCCTATTGACTATTATGTGTGTTCTATCGATGCTGTTCTCACCAGCCCCATCACATGGTCCTTTTTCTTCTCTCTCAATATCGGTATACCATACTCATACAATGAATATTGATATGGTCCTCACAAGCACCATTATTCAGCCTTTTCTTTTGTCACTTGACAGTAGCACAGCAGGAAATTTGAACCCAAGACCTTTTGCCTCTCAAGCAAGGATCATACCTGTAGACCAACATGCCCTTGCCATGCATAGCTCTCAAAGAAGTCATCTATCCAAGAATGGTTTTATCCATTGACCTCTGGGTTACAGGCCTGGCACAATGCTCTTCCACTCTGCAGATGCAGGAGTTGCTTTGATTCCAGGATCAAGACCCCATGGCCAAGAATGGACATGCACCTTTGATGGTCAGCAACAATAACTCCCTAAAGGTATTGTCTCCTCCCATGACAGCAGCAGTACAGTGGATTAGAATCCAGAACCTCTTGCTTCTTGAGCAAGAGTCTTACCTTTAGGACATCATGCTCCCACATTTTATGTGGGTTTTATCTCCCCCACCTAACTTATAACTTTTATTTATATATTGTTAGCCCTGTTTTAAATATATATATATATATATTGTACTGAGTGTTTTAAATTGTTTTTATTGTATTTTATTGTTGTAAGCCGCCCCGGGCTGCATGGCAGGAGGGGCGGGATATAAATCTATTAAATAAATAATAAATATATTTGTTTTGTGTCTGCAAATCAAATAGGTATGAAAGAGTGCATGACATAAGTATAAGTTAAAGCATACAGACAGTACTTTAAAATCATAATTAAACATCTTATATCTATCCATTGCACAATCTGTGAACAGTGGCATGTACTTTGAGCATTTCCTGACTCTTCTATGCAAATCACATTCACTATTCATGGCAAATCAATGAGAAAACCCTATCAACAGTGGGTTGCAAGCCAGTGGAAATTGCCCCTGGGACTACCATTAAACCCTATGGACCTCTCAATGAAGAAATCTATCTCCACCTTAACTATGGAGCCAGTACTACTGTGGTGCCATAATTATGTCCCTTCACAAGCCTAACACCTGCCAATTTTCAGAAAGATTGGATGAAGGGTCCTGATGATATAAGACATTAACTTGAAAATACATCTCCAGCTGTAACATTTGTATATTCCATCCTGTTTAGAAGATATTTGGCAGGAATGTATCACATACCCTCCCTGTCATTTCTGGTTGATTTCAGACGTTACGAGCGTCCGGTTCACCACAGTGGATTGCCAGTGGTGGTGAACCGGCTAACCACCCCCCGTGGGCAAGAGAAGCCCAAACAGACATGATGGGAACAGGACCATGGCAGGTAATCGGACCAGCAGACCATGGCCCAGGGCAGTGCAATAAATGTTACGCCAATCCCAGGCTGTGGTCAAAGCACCAGGAAGGCGCCGGGACAGCTTGTCCCAGCTGCTGCTGCTGTCCCTCCACCTCCTCCATGTGCAGCATGACCACTGCCTCCTCCGCCTGCGCTTGCACCTCCTCCTCCTCCTCCTCCTGCTTTGCTCTCTCACCCTCCGCTCTCCTCTCCCTTCCACCTCGCTCCATCCCACCATGTCCCCCTGGTGCTGTGTGCTCTTTAAATCTCCCTCCCCAGTCTGTGTTGTTGCTCATTGCCTGTCAGCTATGTTGCATGCTTTGTCCCTGGCTGGGAATCATGTTGTTTGATTCTGGCCGGTGGTTGTCATTCAGTCATTACTTTTTTTTATTTCCTGTTGGGAATCACTTTGACCGCGCTTTCAGAGATGGTCTGGCTGGAGCTCTGGAAGCGTGGTTATTTTTTACCCCTGGTGGGGTTTGACTGTGGTGAACATCTGGCACCCATGAAACAGTAGGGATGGGCGAACGCGGTTCGGAAGTTCAGAGTTCGGACCGAACTCGAATAGTTCGGTCAACCGAACCGAACGGTCGAACCGAACTCGAATTCGAACGTTCGGAGTTTGAACTGAACTCGAACAGTTCGGTCAACCAAGCCGA
>QEPC01015618.1:311310-323754 GCA_003113815.1 Sphenodon punctatus
TGGCCCCCTGATGCTAACTGCTGCATGTCTGAGCCTACCGTGGCAGAGCTGTTGGCGCTGTCGGGTGTGTGGTCCCATTCGGATGTGCAGTTGGGACTGTCCATGCAGGATCCCTTCGAGGCCTACTACCTGATTGTCCACCACATGTCCCTGTTGGGGTACTGCTGGGGCATGATCCATTGACCCCACCTGGTTCATCGGGTGGGGTACCCAGCCCCTGGGCCCATTGTGGCCCTCAGCAGCTGACTGTAAGTCCCGGTGTGCCTCACGGCCCCCTGGTTGCCTGCCCCCATGTGGGCTCTCACCCCTGCGTGGGGTCCAGTTTCTTCTGGCTGCTCCCTCCTTGATGTCTCTGCCATGCTGCTGTGCTTCCTGCTTCCCAGGGTGCTGCTGCCCCTGCCTGTGGCTCCAGGCCCACTCCAGCCCCCACCCCCCATCTGCCTCTGCACCCGCTGTTCCCCTCTGTGGTTGCCTTCCCTGGTGCCTGGGTCGGTGCTCTCCATGACCTCACTGACCTGCCTGTGTCCAGCAGACTGTCCCCACCCACCAGCGCTGCCACCTGTGGCCCTGCCCCCCTTGGGTGCCTGTGTGATGAGGTGAGTGCTCTTCTGGGGCCCCTGGACTGCCCCTCCCACCTTCCTCCAAACATTTGTGTGCATGCTTGGACCTGCTGCGCAGCACGAGCTCTCCTGCCTGCCCTCCATTGGCCCGTCTGGGGGGTGGGGTCTGCGTGTGCCTCCTGGACTGTTTCCGGCCCGCTCGCTGTGCCGTGTGGGCTCCCGCTGTGCCTTGGTCCTGAGCTCCTGGGGCCCCCCATTCCTGGACTGCCTGTGTTGCTGTGGGGGTGCCCATGCAGACAGTTCTGCTGTGGGGGTTGTGGTTGCTGTTGCCTGTGTCCTGCCCTGCCCCTGTGTGGTTCCCCCCCCTCCTCCCTGTTCCACCACCCCCCATGCCTGTTGTGCCTTGTGTGTTATCCGGGTGCCCGTGTTCCCCCTCCCTTCCTTTCCCATCCCAGATGTGTGCTTGTGCTGTGTGTTCCACTGTGCCCCTGTTGTCTGCGTGCCTGTTGTGTGTGGTTCCTGGCTGGCTCTTCTCCATCTCCCCCCTCCCTTCCCATTTCCCTTGTGTGGGCGTTCCCTTGTGTGCCTGTTGACTTCATTTGTCGTCAGGAGGCCATTTCTGTGTCCTGCCCCTGCCCGGTGGATTCTGGGTGTTTTGACCACGGCCGGGAATCGGTGTCATGTCTGTTGCGCTGCCCCGGCCTGTGATCTGCCTGGCTGATTTCCTGCCATGGTCCCAGTCCCATCACATCTGTTTGGGGCTTTTATTGACCCCGGGGGATGGTTGTTTGTTTCACCCCCATCGGGAATCCACTGTGGTGAACCAGTCACCAGTAATATCTGAAATCACCCTAAGTCATGAGATTCCCCAAACTCATGTCCCCTTCAGACTTTGATGATCCTATGTGTGCTGCTGTTCTGATAATGCAACTTGTCTGTATTATCCAGTAGTATAATGTTCACTGAGTGGAATATGTTATGATTTACATATTGTATGGTGCAAAAGAAAAACAAATACTGTGCCCAGGACCAATTTTTACTTTTAGCTATTTATGCTAGCTATTAGAGCTGAGGCAAGAGCAAATATTTCCATACCATCGGAAAATACATACCTTTCAGGACCACTTGCAACTTTTTGTAGGTATTTCCTCACTATTAATTGATTCCAAGCTTCCACAATTGTGATGTTGATACTTGCGATTTTCCATCATTTTTCATCAATTACTGGTATTTTTATAATTTTCTATCCGTTTCTAGTATTTTCATCAATTTCTGTCAATTTACAGCACTTTTCATCAATGTATGTCTCTTTTAATTGCCATAAATTGGCACAATTTAAGGAAGGCATCAATTGCAGCACATTTGGCACAATTTAAGGCAGGCAGCAAAGCAAGGCTAGGCGAGGCAGCACAGGCGAGTGACTTGAGGTACCATAAATAGTGGAAAATAACAACAAATAGTGAAAAGTCAGTAAGTTTCCTTGATGCACAAATGAAAGTGAATGACCTCTTTCAGACAGAAATAGTATTAGCTGTGATTGATCCTTTCAGGCCTATTAGCTATATTGCTTTCCATCACCACAGTCCCATCCATCTTTGTGTCCCTTGGAAAGTCATGGGTGTAGCTGTGGACAGAACTTGATCAGCAGGCCCCCATCATATTTGCAGAGCCTCAGTATTAAAACTGGCATTTTTCTACAAAGATAAGCATTGCTTATTTTGGAGTCCTAAAGCATTGCTTATTTTGTAGGGAAGGATGATGATGCTAATGAATTAAAGCAAACCGTACAGACACACCCACCAAAGAGTTGTTTGGGGTTAAAAAACCTAGATGTTGTAATTTTTCCCTGCAATATTTTATTTATTTATTTATTTATTAAACTTATTACCCCGCCCCTCCTGCCACAGGCAGCTCGGTGTGTCTTACAACAATCAAACAATTAAAACAGTTAAAACAAATCATAAAAAGGAGGAAACAGAGAAACTGATCCCAGAAATCCGTACATGACCAGGCTTCCATAACCTCTGGTTTCTGTAGTGTAATAAATGCTGCATTGAAATTGTGGTGAATACGAGTGATTTTGTCCACAAAATAATCCAACAAGCATGACACAGCGGGCAGTAGATGACTCTACTCCAAGACTGAGGGAGGTCGGCGTGACCAGCCCCCGCACAACCCAGAACAGCTCCGCTGGATGGGATTTTGCGGATGCTATGAGATCAGCAAAGAACTCTCCCCCCTCCCCAATGAATAAGCAAATTATTGTCGCTTGCTTTCATTTATTTTCTTTTTAAAATAAAAAATAAAATAATTTTTTTAAATCCTGCAGAAGTGCAAAACAGCCACCAGGGCTGTCCCATGCATGTGTGCCATTTTTAAGGCCAGGGCCATTTTGGAAAAGGGCTCACATGCACAGAATGGCCCCAGCAGTCATCTTTTGCATGTGCAGTGATTTTATTTTTTATTTATTTTTAATTAAAAAAAATTAAAATCCAAAAAAATTGGTGTTGCACATGAGTAGTATATTAATTATTATTATTTATTTATTATTATGTGAGGGTGGGGGCAGAGACAGAAATGAAAACAAATGAACTTTTAAAAACAAAAGCAAAAGGGGAAATGAAAACAAATGAGGTCCCTTTTGCACTCCCCTAGTCTCAGCCCTGCAGAGGTGAGTTGATGAGCTAGTTCCTGAAAAAGCTTACCCACACAGGGGTCTCCATCACATCTTTATCTATTTACTTCTCTTTCCCTTTATGGTAAATCTCTTTGGAGTGGAATCTCTCTCTCTCTCTCTCTCTCTCTCACACACACACACACACACACACACACAATGTTCAGATTAGTCCAACTTCTGAACCCATCCAAAAATTTTGAAATTGATTTCAATTCCTCTTCCCCAGCCCAATTTTGATCTACTGAGATTAATTAAGAGTCCAGTGGATCTCTTGGGGCAAAAGTAAGTGATCTACAGCTAGTCTGCAGATCGAGTAAAAGCTGCATCCCAATGGGCTTCAGGCCCTGCTGGAGAGGACTAGAGATGCTTGCTTTCTGCAGCTGTGGTCTGTGGAAAATTATGAACTTAATGTTCATTTTGATTGTGGGTTCAAAATATTTGATAACCAGTTGTATTAGGCAACCTGTAGGTGCACAGAGATTAATGATGAAATCCTACTGACCACCTTGTGTTGACTTCAATGCGGATCTTCCGCTGCAAGTGATTTCTCTTTGACAAGTCTGTGATCCACTAAGGAGACGCACTTGCTGTGTCTGTCACCAGAAGCCCCTGAGCAAGACTGGCTGTCCGGAAACATAAAAATAGTTAGGCTTTGTCTTACTGAGAAGTCCCCTTCACCGCCGAATGGCGGCAAAGGGGCAATTGTCGCGCCTCCCCCCACCCCTTTCACCAGACGAAACTGGGGGGCACAGGAGAAGGCCACTACAAGGAAGCCTGTTAGAAGGCTTCCTCGTGCATGTTGCGGTTGCCTGGCAACCATCCCTGGATGCAGCGGCAATACTCTTTTAGGAAGGGCAGACTCCTGAGGCGCCGGAGAAAGTGCGCTAGTCGGCCGGGCTTAGGCGAAGAGTCAATAGCTAAGGAGCCTCGCTGTTGACCCACGTGCCTTACTGAGTCCCTTGGGGGCAGAAACAATGGGATGGAGAAAGGGAGTGGTGGCCGGAGCGAAGAAGAAGGCCGCAGAGGCCTGACAGAATCAGGCCAGGAGCGGGGAAGAACCCCAGGGGGCAGAAAGTGGGGCGGAGCGGGCGAACCCCCCCCAAGAAATAATGATGGCCTGCCTGTTAGAATGTGAGGCCCTGTTAAGGGCTCATGACCCTGCCAGGACAAGGGGACCTCTGGCAGGATTAGACCCTGGGGAGGCACAAGGAGGGGCCATGAGGCAGCAAGAGTATGGGGGAGGCCCTACGAGGTCCAGGGAACTGGATGAGGGCCCTGAAAGCATGGACACCCCCCTCCCTGGGAGGAGGTGCAGCGTAAGGGCAACTCAGGCCCTGACTAGATACAGGGAAGAGGGGGGAACTACCAACTAGTCCCCAGTAAATGAAAATGAAAGTGGTAGTAGTGCAATAGTTAGGGGGATGTCACCACCACCACCTGCACCAGATGCAAGAGCACGAGGGAGTGCGAAGCCAATGGGGGAAACAGAAAGGGGCCAGACAAAAAATATGGGACCTCTGATGCAGGCCCTGTACCCCGGGGAGCTGGCAGGACCCCTAGGGGTAGGAGGTCAGAGTATGGGGGCCTCAGATCATTACGGGGTTCCTGGATGGATGGCCCATCAACAAGGGGCGAATGATCCCCCGATGTACCAGCAAGGAGATGGGATGGGGTTGGGCAGGCAGGGCCCAGTACCCACCGCACGGGAGGTTTATGTTCCCGTACAGGCAGATGGAGTGCCGGAAGCAAGGAGAAGGTGTGTCGAACCACCAGAACAACCATGGTACCCCACAGAGAAAGAAATGTGGGACAGGATCTTAGCTCTAGAGAGAGAACTGTGCAGGACGAGACAAGACATACACCGGCAACCGCCTGAACAAGAAGCGGTACGGGGAGCGATCCAGGTTTCTGACAGAGGAGGTGAGTTAGAAGGTGAGCCTGACGGGGCCTATGTAAGGTGGGACAGGCTACCATTGGAGGGGCAGTTAGTAAGGGGGAGGGGAGAATCCCATGCTGCCCTACAACAAGGGGGTATGGCAGGACAGCAGCCAGCCCAGGCTGAGAGTACAACCCATCAGGGTATAGGGGAAGATATAGCAGGAACAGGGCAGCCTCCTGCACCCCGGTTGATAAAATTTGATGGATCATGGGTATGGGTAACGCCAGCAGCGACACCCAAGCTGGGACAAAATAGCGGGGCTACACTAGGGTACGAAGAATGTAACACAGCGAGCATGACTAGCTCCAGCACAGGAAAAGGGGGAGGGGACAAAGTTCCCACAGAACAGGGTTCATCAGGAGGGGGAAGCACGAGCCTGCCACTCCCTGACACCAGGAGGGGCCATACCTTGTGTGGCAGCCCTGTTTGGATCACATTTACCCCTCAATATGAAGGAAAAAATATTGAAGGGTGAATACGTGGACATTTTCACCCTGCTTTTTAGTGATCCAATACTGGATCACTCAGAACAGGATGAGAAGGACAAAGAGAAATTCCGCCGCCCAAAAGCAGATCGAAATTGGGAGAACTGGACAGCCACGTGGGTAGTGTACATGGGAGTTGTGTTGCAGGCTAACCCCACTAGGGGGTTGGAGCTCCACAAGTATGCCGACATTATCAGACAGGCATACGGGATGGGCCCAGCAGGCGGGTGGCTGAGATATGATGAAACTTTTCATCATAGGGCAGCCATGACACCGGGATTAAGATGAGACATGCACGCCGCAGACCTGTGGTTAGAGTGCATGGTCGATGTCACCAGGGCCCCCCGGGAAGATAGTGGACACCCATTGGTTCGGAGTGAAAGCCGCAGGGCGGGGATGTCACCTGGCGCATGCTGGGAATACAATAGAGCGGGATGGTGTAATAGAGCCACGTGTCGTTTTCACCATAGCTGCTCCAATTGTGGGGGCAGACACCCCGAGACCAATTGTTTTCAACCCTGACAAAAAGGAAAGAGGGGAGGATACCGGTAGGGCAGGGGATATGGCAAGGGAGGCCAGACCCCCCCCTGCACCCTGCCCTACAACGGGGACCGACGCCAGTCAAAGTTAACTGTCTGGCAAAGGCCCTTGCAGGTCATCCTGACCCAGAAGAAGTCAATTATATTATCTGAGGGTTTACAGAAGGTTTTATAATCCCGGCTGAGTCAGTGCAGAAACAGGGTATAGTCAAGAATTTAAACCCAACAATTGGCAAGGAGCATTTAGTAAAGCAAAAAATAGCTAAAGAAGTTGTTGAAGGTAGGGTTGTAGGGCCGCTTGGGCGACCCCCGATGGAGAACATGATAGTCTTGCCATTGGGAATCGTCCCAAAGAAAGCAAAAGGCGTGTATCGCATGATCCATCTACTCTCTTACCCCCATGGGATATCTGTCAACGACGCCATTCCTAAAGAATTAGCCACCGTTAAGTACGCATCATTTGATGAGGCCGTAATAAAAGTCAAAGCAATGGGAAGGGGCACCCTAATTGCCAAGTGCGACATAAAGTCAGCATTTGGGCTGTTACCAGTACATCCCAATAGCTTTCACCTCCTAGGCTTTCAGTTTGAGGCTTCTTATTATGTTGATCGAGCTATGCCAATGGGATGCTCGATATCCTGTTCAGCCTTCGAGCGGTTCAGTTCCCTTATAGAATGGGTTTTCCAGCAAAAAATGCTGGCAGGGGACATTACCAAATACCTCAATGATTTTTTGGTGATGGGCCATGCAGGCACAGAAGAATGTGAAATGCCTTTACGAATGTTTGAAGAAACACCCGGAGAATTGGGAGTACCGCTGGCACCTGAAAAAACTGAGGGGTCAGCCACCAAATTAACATATTTGGGAATTGAACTCGACACTGAGGGAATATTATCCAGACTCCCGGAGGATAAGCTATCAGTTATGAAGGAAAAGATCAAAGAGTGCCTGGGGACATGCAAGATAACAGTGCGTGCACTGCAGTCACTAGTGGGTAGCCTGAATTTCACTTGTCGTGTGGTCGCACCTGGTAGGGTCTTTCTGTCTCACTTTATGGGAGGTTGAGAGGTGAACTCTCCCCTCACCACAGGATACGGGTTAACGGAGAAATGAAGGAAGATTTATGAGCGTGGCTTACATTTCTAGACAGCTTCAATGGGGTTAGCTTTTGGAGGGAAAGGCTTTACCTTAGAACAGAGTTACAAGTACAATCTGATGCAGCCGGCGGTGCAGGTTTTGGGGTTTACTTTCGTACCAGGTGGTGCGCGGCAAGGTGGCCGGATGAATGGCATGCATCGGGGTCACAAGGGACCTAACTTTTTGGAGTTATTTTCCATACTAGTGGCATCCCTTGTATGGACAAAACAATTTACCAATCACACCGTAATGTTTTGGTGCGATAATTTGGCCGTGGTGCATGTCGTGAATTCATTATCTTCCTGATCCCCCAGAGTAATGGCCTTAGTCAGGAACTTGGTTCTTAACTGTTTGAAACACAACATACTATTCCAGACCTGGCACGTCCCTGGAATCGACAATGGCATTGCCGATGCCCTTTCTCGGTTCCAGATGGACCATTTCCGAGAGCTAGCACCATGGGCAAGTACAGACCCGGACCCGCTGCATCCCCCCCCCCCTCTGGACCCTTGGGAGTTAGAACTGTTAACCATCATACAAGGCTCCCTAGCTCATAGAACCCAGACCGCCTACGGTAGGGCATATCATGAATTTCAGACATTCCGGCACCAAAAGGGATGGTTAGACGAATTTCCTATTACTGAGCCCAAGGTACTACAATTTGCCACTCACCTTCATAGGATGGGTTTGGCTGTGGGCACAATAAGGGGAAAAATTGCTGCCCTCACATTCATAAACAAACTAAAAGGATTTCCATCACCAGACTGGTTTTTTTATCTTAAACAGATGCTCGAGACTTGGGCCCGAACTGGGAGGACCCCCACCCCGATCCGGGCACTAATCACAACCCCAATTCTGAAAGGCATAGTTGAAAAGTTGAACAAAGTCTGTTACAACGGTTACAAGGCCCAAGTGTTTACAACAATATATGTGATAATGTATTTTTGAGGTTTTCGTATTGGTGAGGTGGTCAGTGGGTCGCATAAGGACAGTACCAACAGGGCATTGGCGGTAGGAGACATTGAGCTCACTGCTGACAGAGTCCTTATCTGATTGAGAATATCCAAGACTGACCAAAAGGGGAAAGGCACCATCGTGAGGTTGTACCGAAGTGGTCCAACAGGAATTTGTCTGGTTGAACAGAGTAGGCGGTACCTACACATGTGCCCATCAGGAGCTGGTGCACTTTTTCTACACAGGGGTGGGACACCGGTTACCACCTCACAGTGTATGGCTGTGATGAGGTTAGCACTAAAAGAATTGGAATTGCCCCTGGCCGAATTTGGTTTGCATTCCTTTAGGATAGGAGCAGCCACTACAGCTGCAGCGGCTGGGCTCCCAGAACAAGCCATTAAGGCAGTGGGGAGGTGGAGATCAGAGGCTTACAAAAAATACATCCGACCATACCATTACTAAGAGTATGTTTCTGTTTCGCCAGGAGGCAGACCAGGAGGTGCCGTACGAAGTAACGGGTGGATCGTTGGGCACAGCCTGGTTCGTTGGGCAGGTGCAGTCACGGCAAGAGCCCCTGGGGGAAAACACTTGGGCCTTGATGAAAAGATCAACCTAAATGGGCTGGTATGAGTGGCATGAGATGGAGTCAACTACTCCCAACACTCAGGGGTATAGGGAATGACACGATACCACAGATACTCGTCATTCATTTAGGGGAAAATGACCGAGCAACCAGAAAGGGAGTTAATTTGGTGATTCAAATTAAGAGAGACCTAAGCATGATTAAGCGATGGCTTGTAGGAGTCCATATTGTATGGACCAATTGGATGCCAAGGATTAGATGGGACAAAGCTAAAAAACCGGGTAAATTAGATAGAGCCAGGAAAAGCATTAATAGGGAAATCATTAAAGTTTGTAGACAGTTTAGGGGGATCTAGTTGGGGACATAAAGGAATTGTTCACAAGAAACCAAAACTTTACCGTCCTGATGGAGTTTATTTGTCCCAAAAGGGGAATGAGATGTACCCGGCAGCATTGGATGGACATCTTGAAAAATTGTTGATAATATAGGTGGTGGGTGTCGGGACGGTTATAAATGACCGCCCCTATGTGGCAGGGGTCCAGTATGCAAAGACAGGTTAAATAGGTAGGATATAGAATAAGAAGAGTCATCTCCTTAAGGGATGGGGAGATGAGACCTTGTGTAATGCATGGCACAGCATGCATGAGGGTCAGGATCCCTGGGAGCGGTTACCCAACAGGGGAGTAGGGACAGACACTGTCTTCATACCCGTTGGACATTGTCTCCTTACTCGAGCCCGCAGTGGGCTGGCACCCCCTTTTGGCCAAACCAAGGGTTGTCGAAAGAGGGGAGAGTGAAATTAACAGGATTGTCACTGGAAGGCACATCCAGGATAATCCCAGAGTTAAAAAGTTATTTAGTTGTTGGCATACTGGACCCAGAACTGCAAAGTGCAATTACCCACCACCCTAAAGAATTTGAATTTGATTAAAGAATGCGGCCAGTTTTACAACCAAATACATCTCTGTGTGTTATTTTGGGGGTGCATCGACAAGTAACACAGTTATTCAGAACCAGGTGTGTTATGTGGTTTCTTACAATTTGTCTTAGTTGTGTAAGGAGGAAATTCTCAATAGAAACACATTTCCATAAACCCATGAGAATAACTTAACCTTGCAAGTTTTTTTTTTTTTTTTAACTGTATATTTAAACCTTTTAATCTTTGTTCTTTTGTGTCAGAAAACAAGGCATGGCAAGGGAGTATTAAGCATTGGTAAATGTCTATTTATGGTGTAAAATCTGTTAATTTAAATGTGCTGATGCATAAAACAACCACCAGCATAATACAATCAGGATAACAATATGATCTCTAGTCCTTGTGGATACCCATAGATAATACAAGGCTCAGTCATGAATCAGGCTTCTCACTGAATTGTGTTACTATGCATCGTATAACCTTATCTCTTAAATGAACATTGTTGAAAGCTTGCATAGAACGGATGCCTTAGTCATTGTAGTAATCTAGCAATGAATATGGGTTTTTCTCTTTATTTGAGTGTAAATGTAGTTGCACAAATAATAGGGAATGTGTTTCACTAAACCCAATAGAGAGATCAGGCACAGTCTTCATTAAAATGATACAAAGACTAGACCATCTGCTACAACTAGTCCCAGCTCTCAGTGGGTTTGTTTTCTCAGTAGCTCTTGCTGGTTGGAGCCACCTGTTCGCTTTAATTATAAACACTTTCTTAAAATGTTGCACATTATGAGCTCTGTGTCTCGCAAGATATGAGGAACTAGGGCGAAGAGTCTAGTAAAATAAGTTGTTTTCACGCTCAGGAGAAAATGTTGGCGTATTGCAGGCTTGGAAGATTAAATAAAAGAAGGAACTAAATTAAGTGCAGTGTACAAAAAAAGGAAAGTTTGCCCAGATCTACTTCAGTCTAGGTGAGACAAATCGCTTGGCTCACTCCTCACAAGCTTTATACTGGTCAGACACCATTAACTTTGGTGGAGTTACTTTTGAATGACACTAGCATAAAGGAGAGGGGAAACAAGGGTGTTATGTTCTTTTAGCCTAATCTTACCCAGGCCTTTACTTCTGTAAAGGTACAAAAAATGTGCATGGGTAATTTTAATTAACCAGATTTGGGGGTAGGAAGGAGTTTCCCACTGGGTCGAATTAATGGTGGACTCTCCGTTTTTTGTGTGTTTAGGGTCCCCCCCCCTTTCCGTGGCATGGGGCACCAGAACTAACACATTTTGTATTTGTGGGTAATGCTTGCAATTTTGGGTAGCCTCTCAATTACCCAGTCAGTATCCACATAATGAGATTGGACTACTGACTCTCTGAAATCCCTGGTATGACTATTACTGAGTAACCTGACTTTCAGCATTGTCAACCCATTTCAGCTTTACCTTGTCACCATTTCAGTATCTTACTGAATTTTCACTTTTCATAATTTTTGTCATTGTGAACACTCACAATAAGATGAAGAAAGATGATAGGAAAATTGTAAATTAGTTGGTAAATGGCACAAAACAGAAAACAAGTAAATCAGTGGGCATTTTTAGACACACATTAAAGTTCTGGATGTTTCAATCTTCTGGGTTTACAAGTCAACAAGTAAGTTCCGGATGCATTTTTCACAAACACACTGTCCTGAGGCAGTTCCTGAATGCATTCTTCACACAAACACTGCCCTGAGGCAGCCTAAAGTAGCCACAGCTGTAAACATGACAGACTGCCCTGGAAACCATGTGACCACAGCTGCCTAGAGCAAAGCCGTTTATCAGGAGAACCTTTTACACACAAAAGTTCTGGGAGAAGTTTCACGCAGAAGTGCAAAGATCTGGATGTTTAAGATCTGAATGAGTGATTTAGACACACAGAAAGTTCTGGATGTTACAGTAAACATCCAGGAGAAATGTGTGTCTAAAAACACCCAGTAACTCAGTAACAAAGAACTAAGACCACTTTTCTATTACCTCTTTCCAGGTGTGTAATACGCACCTGTCAGTACCACAGGGAAATCAGGGACTGAAAAGATGCACAGCTTCTTTCTTGTGAGAAGAGCAGAAATACGGATCTTTGCCTGCAAGCATGTGCATCTGGCAGGGTATGGAAAAGGTACTCTGCTGGACGTGCATGTTTGCATGCAAAGATCTGTGTTTGCACGCAAAGATCTCGCATATTAACATGTGAGAAAGTGCCCTACAAGTCAGTAATTTGAGTAACTTGTGAGGCAGTAAATGAGTACTGTCTATTCCATCCAAGACAGTTTGGGTACTGCAGTTTTGATGGGTATACCTATTTTGGGGTACCCTTTTCAGTTTAATGGGTATAGCTCACCTATTTGTGTCATCTGGATGTATCGTATAAATTACTCATAATTCCATGCTTTGCTCTGGTCACTCTTGCTATCTACTTGTGGCATATGTAATTATAGTCTGTATTTACTAGGGGTGGGAAACCGGTAGAATCCGGTATCTGATAATGCCGGTACCGGGCGTACCGGCATTATCGGATTCGACCCGGTAATCCGGACCGGGTACCGGATTCCGGGGTACCGGATTTTTTTACATTGCAGCCATTTAAAAATGGCTGCAATGTAAAAAACTTAAAAGCCC
>QEPC01015618.1:328700-351080 GCA_003113815.1 Sphenodon punctatus
GGGAGGGGGAGGGGGAGGGAATTAATTTATTTCATTGGTTTCAATGGGGACACAGCGCCCCATTGAAACCAATGAAATAAATCCGGTACCGGCATACCGGATTTAATCCAGGAATCCGGTTTTCGTAGAACCGGTGACCGGTAAATCCGGTAGCCGGTAATGGGCCCGGGGTCCCACCACTAGTATTTACCAATTGATTAATTCAGCTGCTGAGGTGGTTTAAGTATGGTGAATCCTATCTCAGTGCAGGGGATGGATTATATGATCCTTTAGATCGTTTCCAGCTTTGTAATTCTATTATCCTAATCAGGTCACTGTGAATTCTGTCTGGATCCATTGATGAATGAAACTGGGGCACAAGTCATTCCAGGTACAGATAAATTTGGAGGCTGGCATCTGAAAATCATCTTTTTAAATGGCCTTTCTTAGTGGAGATTCTAAATGCGTTTAGAAATGCATCAGCATCTACACTCAAAGAAAACAAAAGAAGTGTTTTTTGTTAGGCTGGTGGTTGGAATGTGCTGCTGCATAGAATAGCCTGGATTAAGGAGAAAAGTTTAAGTGGGCTAAGTTCAAAGTCAATAAAGTTGCTAAAGGCTGCCTTTGCATTTTGCATTTCTCATTTGTAACCTCAGAATGCAAGCAACAACATGAATTAAAAAAATATTTATCTTGTTTGCTGAAGACCAAACTTTAAATGCAGATGGAGCTCTTTGCTGCTAAAGAGGAAGGGAAATTTGAAGGACAGAAGCTAAGAATACTGAAGTAATGGGAAGGGAGATCGGAAACTAATTCACATCTTAATAAAGGCAGGGATGTTCAAGAGAATTATGTACCCAAATTAATCTAATTTCCTTTAGCTCCTTTGAAAATATCAGTCTATATTTTTTTTCTCTCTTTAAGACAAGGCCTGTGTCTCCAGCCACTATTATGTGGGAGGAAGTCAAGTGAAATTGCTTCAGCCTATGGGAATGTTAATATGTACAAACCAGTTAAAGTTAATAAATGTCATGGTATTCCAGATACAGGGTTAGGAAGGAACAGTGCCTGTGTCTATTTATTTTTGCTTGAACTACACTGCAATGGGAGAAAAAAACTACTTCAGTCAAATTATCATATCTGTGTAATTGTAAGCTATGGTGGACTGATCCCATGGCCTGTGAATCATGTGCATGTCCTCACCTGTGTGTGCATGTGTGCAGTTTCCGCATGGCACAGTGTGCTCACAATGGAGGTGTGTGAGGTTGCAGTGTGCGAGTGCTTGGGATCTGGGGCCACAGGATTGGCCCAACTGACTTTCATGGGACTCCCTGGACCAGGCTTATAGCTAAAATGGAGGGCAGGAAATCCTCAGTACCTACAGCTAAGCTTGCCTCCATCCTTGATCTCTGCTAATGGACAATGTATAAGTTGTTGTCTATAACAAAGGGTTTTGCCCCATGGAATCTAGACATGTTAACGAGGCTGCCCCTAAACTGCACAAGATGTGCAGTGCATAACCAGTTGACTGCAGCTTGCCCATGGTGGTAGGCCAGAAGGCTGAACCAAAGTCTGAACCTGGTTACAGGGAAAGCACTAGAGCCCTAGAGAGCAAATCAGAATAAAACACAGTTGACATGTTTAATAAAACTGATCCTGAGTCTCTGGAGTCTCAAGTCATTCCTCCATCTGGAGCTCGTTCTGGTCTTTCCAGTGCCTTAAAATTATATTTATGGCAGCTAAAAATAATATTTTGCAAGATTGACTTTTTGCCTTAAGACATTCCGCCTTAGGAAATATCCCCAGCAGGGCCACTTCTGGCCTAAATGGTACCAGTGTCCCGGCCAGAGGGTTTACCACTTTCCAAACCTTTCCCTTGAAGACCTGCAACTTGCTGCATACCACCAGCAGTGTATGTAGTCCCCCCTCTCTCTGCAACCTCTCCAACAGAGCGCCTCCCCCCCTGGTATCATGTATCTGGTTCTGTTTGGGGTTAAATAAAACCTCGTTGTCAGTTTTATTTGTGCTTCCTTAATTTATAACAAGGAGGCGCAGTTATGCATGTGATCCCAAATTATTTTAGCCTCCTGTTCCCCCAGCTCTGTCTTTAGTTCTTTACTCCAATTTTCTAGGTAGGTATTCCTATTACTATATAGTATATTTTTGAGTTCCTTGTATATTCTCCCCATTCTTCCAACTGTTTTACTTCTCACAAATAGCACTTTTTCAATTTTATGTGGTTCCCTCCCATAATTGTCTCCATTTTGTTGGGCTGTACATAAATCTTTTAATTGCAAATATTGAAATGTCACCACTTTCCTCTGTGTTAGTTCCTCCATCTTCTGTATAGGTATAAATCTCCCTTTAAAGAATAATTGGTACATTTTGTTTTTCCCTCTCAGTCTCAAGCTGTGTCTCAGACTCGGAGCCAGTTGGCGTTCTATGGCCTTGTTGGTGTCAATGGGAGTAAAGGGGGGTTCATTAGCACTGTTAATGTCCCTGGCCATCCGTCTGGGGTCAGGGGTCCCACAAATACACATCTTTGTCTCTCTTTGCTTTTCCTGGAGCTTGTCACATGTTACATCTCTGATCTGGATTTTGCAGTCCTCCATTGTAAAATTACATACATGTGGAACCTTTTGTATTACATATTTGTCAGACTTGTAGTCTACATGCAGTCCTGTGTTACACGTGTGTGACCCTATATTTCTCCGTGACAGCCACCCAACCACGAACACCCGGAAACACCCATCGGATGGGTGGGAGAGCATCAATGTAAATATCAACGAGTGTGCACGACCCACCCGCCAACACCCACGGAGTAGCCATGAGGGAGATGGGTGGAGATAGGTGTCCAACACCCGAGCATCATTGTAAAAACCAAAACACTCACACCAACGCGGACCAGACCAGCGGAGCCCAACAGCACCGGTGCCATAGGGCATGGATGTGCCACCATGCAGACACGCCCACGGGGAGACGCCGGATGTCTGGCCAAGAGCCCATAAAGATGGGCAGAATTATGACACACGCATGCGGGCTTCCACGATGGCAACCAGAAAGGCCCATGAGAAGGCCACAGGAGCCGATGCCGCCCCACATGCAGGAAGGGGCCGGGTGAACATGGGGACCCAGGAGTGCCCGGGGGGGAGGGGAGAGCTCCGGCAAGGTGGTGCAGGGGGGATGTGCCCCAGGCAGAAGGAACAAGGGGCTCCCAGCACCACCGGTACGAGGGGGGTGGATGGGAGGTGCAAAGGCCCAGGTGGGGGGGTGCCCAGGCCAGGAGACACAAGGGGGGGAATGTGCCAGAATGTAACACAGTGCATGTGTCCTGGTACAGGGCAGAGGGGCCGCACCAATGCCCCCCCGGTCGAGGACCCCAATCCCAGCACTTCCAGGGGCACAGCCTGAGAAGCAGCAACAACAGTGAGGTGAGAGTGAGGGAACCACACACAGACACTGGGATGGGAGGGCCATGCCCCAGGCCCAGCACTGTGGGCCAGGGAACACAGGACAGTGGGTAGCCACATAACCTGGTCCCCCGTCCCCGCAGGACAGCTCCCAGACAACGGAGCACTGCACCACCGGGATGACGACCGAGGAGGGCCCCCCAGATAGACAGGTGAGCGGGGGGAACCCCAGGAGGGAAATGGGGGGAAGGCCCCATGGGTGCTTGGAGGGGGCCAGCAGTGACCCCTAATTCACTACCCCCAACAAGACATGACCACCACCATGGCTACCACATCCACAGGGCGGGCCCCATGCCGCCAAGTCAGTCAACCAGCGATACGCAGGTCCCAAATGGGGGAGCCCTGGTCCAGGCAGGAGATCAGGGACTTCATATGCGTGTGGGGGTCTGAAAGGGTCAAGCATGACCTGGTGCACAGTTACAAGACCAGACAGGTCTATGAAATGATCGCCCAGGAGATGCAATGGCAGGGGTACAATAGGGATGTCACCCAGTGCATGCAGCAGGCAAAGGACTTGAGGTTCGGATATAAACATATCAAGGACAACAATTTCACGTCCAGCCAGGCCATGTGCACATCCGAGTTCCAGGAGGAGCTGTAAAAGTTCCTCTACATGGACGGGGACATCGTGGCCTTCCACGCACATGGCAGTGCCTTCGACAGGAGCAGACACAGGGCCAACAAGCAGCCCCCCCCCGATAGACCCTATAGAGCAGGAGGGAGGTGCCTCTGAAGAGGACAGCCAGGAAGTGGGAGGGGACAGTCCCATCCCACAGAGGGAAGAGGTGCCCCGGGGATCCAAGCGCCGGACCACCACACTCCGCGCACAACCCCCTAAATACCACAGGTCTACCGGCCACACGGACAGGGGGCATACACAGAGCAAGCGGAGACCCAGGAGAGTCCCCAGGGAGTAGGAACAGAATTCAGGTACGAACGCCCCAGCGGGGCTGAGGGGGGTTGGGGTGGAGAACGGCCTGGACGGAGGCGCAGAGGCAGGGGGCCAGGGGCCAGTAAACACTAACAGTACCCCTTCCCATTGCAGCACAAGGCAGCCTGGAGGTGCACGAAGTGGAGGTTTCAGAGGAGGACAAGGGGGCCCCAGCAGCTCCCCCTCCGGCGCGGGGCACACCGGCCAGAGGGCCACGGGGGCCAGGTACAGAGGGGGAAAGAGGTAAAGGGTAGGGGGGGCACCCGGGGGCATTCAACCACAACCTTCAGGGCCCAACAGGGGTGGGGTTGTGGGGGACAGGCGGGAGGGATGGGTGGGCCCACAGCAGCTCCCACGGAACACCTGACCATCAAGGGCCCCTCCTGAAGTGATCAGCTGCCGGGTGAACATTCCACAACAGGGAAGGACTGGGGGACCCCACAGGGGAGGGCAGAGGGGAGCTGCCACACTATGGGGGCCATGCCATCAGGCACCCTAGGTCAGGAGGTAGCGGCCAGCGGGACAAACAGGCTGGAAGCACTAACGTTGTGTCCAAACTCCCGTTCACAGACCAGGTACCTGCTTGCATGAAGGGAGCAGCTGCCGGCAGTGTGGAGCAGAACCGGGAGATGCGGGCCAGGAACCAGAGCCGGAGGGAGGACCTTGGCAGGGAGCTGCTGGAGGAGTCGCAATGGTTATCTGAGGTGCACTCCCGGGAGCTTGAGCTCACCAGGGAGTTCATCAGAAGGGAGGGGGCAAGGGACCAGGAGATCCTGGATGTCATTATGGCCCGGTCCCACACCGAAAACCTCTGGAACAGGTGCCAAGCTGCCACCATCCAACGCGTTCAGCGGCGCACCTGTGACGGGCTGGAGGGTCAGGCCACATAGCTCATGGACCTCATGGGGGAGGCCATGTAGGCCCTGCAGCATGACCCCCAGCGTAATAGGCCACACCATGCTGTGGAAGGAGGGCTGGCAGCCGACCACCACCATGGCGGCTTCCCACTGGTGCAGGTGCCCCCTACACACACATCTCAGCCACTCGTGGTTCCCCCAGCAACAACCCTACCCGGGCCTGACCCTCCCCCACATAGGGCAACCAGACCCACTTGCGAGACCGCCCTTCCAGCCAGCACCCCCCATGGTCCCGCCCCCACTACCACCCCGACCCCTCCACCAGGAGGCAACGCCCCCACCCCAGGACCCGTGCACTGCCGGATGAGCAACTGCCCATGGTGGCCACCCCATGCCCCTCCGGTAAGGGCCCCTGGGGGTAGGGGGTCCAAAACTGGGGTGGCCCCACTGGAAATCTGGGGACCTGCGCAAGGCAGGACCCTGGTCAGGAACACATTGTAGAACCCACGCTGAGCACATGCACTACACAAGTTGGGGAGCAACGGCCATAGCCAGAGATATGTGTAACTGCTCAGTGATGCTGTACTGGAATGGGCATGTGCCATAACACCATGGGTGGGCCGTCCAGGGGCTCGCACCAACAGGGATCACCCTACGGCACATGTTATGCTTGTGTGGGGAGTAGGGGGCTCCCTGGATGACCATGGGGAACCCAATCATCTGGGCTCCGACATGGGACAGAGGTGAGTGCGCACATGAATCACTTACCCACTATTGTTTCTCCACACAGGGACTGTCAGCGGAGGCCAGTGTGGAGTGACCAGTGGATGACAGGGAGGCCAGGCTGACCAGCTGGCCAGCGAGCACTGCGTTCGGATGCAGCCAGGGCACACTGGCCTGTGATCCCCGGTGGTGTGGCCAAGAGGAGGAGAGGGTGCCCCAGATGTTAACCCTCACCCCCTTCGATTATACATTTCCCCTTCCAATAAATGTATTGTACCTCTACCTTGCTGTCGCTTCCTCTGTCCCAGGACATGTGGCTGGGGGGTGGCGTGTTGTGGTGTGCAGGGGGGCACCAGCACAGTCCCTGCCCAGCTGATGGGGCCAGGGGATAGCCCAGCAAGGCCTCACGCAGTTGAGGTGGCTGGAACAGGTGTACACTGAACCTTCACAGGCAGGCCAGTGAATGTTGGCCGGCAGGGCTTTGCGGGGCCCACGCACCCCATGGCCGATAGCGAGGGGAGGGCGCTCACTCCCAGGAAACCCACAGGGCCCATTCCCAGGACCCCCTAGCCCACACATGGAATAGATGCATGGTTGCAGGTAATGGGTATGACCCAGCTTTATTGAAGGGGTTCACAGGACTATGGACATGGGTGTAGGTTGGGCGCTGCCTGGCGTTTGGCTACCTGGGCAACAATGCGGCATCAGATGGTGTCTCTGTTCTCCTCTGAAATGTGCTGGAATGCCCCTCCCTGGGCATGTTAGTACAGGGGCACTGGGATGGCCCTGAGCACCGGTGGTGGGTTGTCCAGGGCAGTGCCTCCTGTCTCGCATACATTGTGCAGGATGCATGCTACCAGGAGGAGGATGGGGGTGTGGTCCAGGTTGAATTGGCTCCTGTTCATCACGAGGCACCATCACATCTTCAGGACCCTGAAGGTCCGCTCCATCATGCTGCATGCATACGACAGGTGCTCATTGAACAGGCGGTGGTCTGGGTTGCATGCCACTGAACAGGCCCGCATGAGCCACGGACTGAGTGGGTAGGCGGGGTACCCTATCACAACAGGGGCCATGGGAACCCCCTCTATCACACGGTACAGGTTGGGGGCAATCTCCCCGTTGAACATGCATGCATAGAAGGGGGAGGCACGCAGGATATGTGCGTCGTAGCTTCGCCCCAATTGGGCTGTGTACACATGTATAAACAGGCCCCTATGATCCACTGTGGCCTGCAGATTGATTGAGAAGGCCTGTTTTCAGTTCATGTAGTCGATCTTTGCATGAGGGGGGCGTATGATGGGGATGTGGGTGCTGTCAATGGCCCCGATGCAGCTGTGTACACATGTATAAACAGGCCCCTATGATCCACTGTGGCCTGCAGATTGATTGAGAAGGCCTGGTTTCAGTTCATGTAGTCAATCTTTGCTTGAGGGGGGCATATGATGGGGATGTGGGTGCTGACAATGGCCCTGATGCAATGTGGGAACCCCATGTCCTCAAATCCACGCATCACCTCCTCGTGGTCATAGAGCTGGATGACCCGCTCCAAAAGGAGCTCCACGAGCAGGTTGCACACATCATGGAGGGCCCTGTTCACGGTGGCAGTGCCCACCCTGAACTGCTCCCATATGCTCCTACAGGAATCTTGGGTGGCCAGCCACCACACCGCCATGGCCACACGCATCCCTGGTGGCAGCAGGAAGCACATGTTCATCTCCCACCTCTGGAGGTGGGGGTTGAGGAGCTCCCCCAAGCGGGTCAAGAGGGAGCGGGCCATCTGAAAGTGGTCCGACCATTCCCCATCCATCCAGCTGGCCAACATGTTCTCCCACCAATCATTGGTTCAGAAGCGTGACCAGTTGCAGGGTCAGTAGGGTTACACGGCAGGCGCACACATTGAGGGTCCGTTGGGTCAGGATGAGATG
Source organism: Sphenodon punctatus (assembly GCA_003113815.1). NCBI lineage: Eukaryota > Metazoa > Chordata > Lepidosauria > Sphenodontia > Sphenodontidae > Sphenodon > Sphenodon punctatus. Next base: position 336,589 of record QEPC01015618.1, read on the forward strand.
GCCTTGCTGGGACACCATGGAGCCCAACAGGGCAAGGCATCAGATGGCTGTCCACCTTGCCCATCGCTCGATTGCCGCCCTCCTGATTTTTGCTGCCCTCTGCCACCATGACCCCAGGAGGACAGACCGGCGACCCAGCAGGCAGAGCAGGGCTATCTGCTGTAGCAGCATGCGCAGCAGCAGGAGGGTTGGGCCCAGGAGGTGCAGCAGCACGTCCCTGGGCTGTGGGTCTTCGTCCCCCAGCAGCATGGTTCTGCAGCTCCCCACTCCCAGCCACCCTCCACTGGCACATGCTGTGGCTGCAGCATGCTCCTCTGTATGGTCTGTGCCCACTGCCCACTCTCCCATGTTATCGTGGGAGCTCCTCTGTGTCCACACAGCCTGGGGTCGCCGTTCTCAGTGTGCTGCTCGATCCCATGCTACAGCCCCTCCACCCCATGCCCAACCGCCTGCAGCCAGTCCCTTATGAACTGTGTAGGCTGGTGGGGGCAGGGCACTGGTTGGTGTTGCACTGGGGGTGTGCTGGGGCTGCAACCGGGTGTCAAGTCCAGCTGAGCATCCCCGCGAGTGCACCGGCTGCATGCCCACCAGGAGGATGGGGCCGCACTCACCCCAGGGTACCCCTGACTCCACAATCACACTACAGTCCACCCAGCCAGGGTCTGCCTTTGCAGCTGCGGGCGGTGTGGATACAATGCCTGGCTTGGCTCCTCACCCTGGTGCAGTGCCAGGCCATGGCTCCCTTCATCACTCGGCACCTGTTCTGAATCCCTTTTGTCCTGTGTGTGGGTTGCGGCACCCCATCCACAGCAGGCCGGCCTATCTCTGGCATGCAAGGCCACATGTGGGCGAGAGTAGCCACTAGTTCTGTGCTTGTCCCACTTATGGCAGCCCTCCGTCTCCTGCCTGTTGCTTCACTGGAGTGGGTCCCACTGCTGCCATGGCTGGTCGTTCGGTGGGACCCTCAGCCAGGGATGTCGGGGAGGGGTGATCTCCCTGTGTGGACATTTATTTATTTATGTATTTATTTATTTAAAACTTATATCCCACCCCTCCTGCCCAAAGGCACACACACAAAAAATTCAACAATAAAACATTTTAAAATAAATCTACAAGTTATAAAACTAATCTGAAAAACTAACCCTCTCTCCAAAACCCCACCTCCCCTCCCCTCCTCCCCCCCCTCACCAAAGGCCTGGCAGAACAGCCAGGTCTTACACAAACATCGAAACAACAGGAGGGTGGGGGCCAACCCAGCCTCCTCCAGGAGTGAATTCCACAGCACAGAGGCAGCCACCGAAAAAGATCTCACATCAGTGGCCACCCATCTCACATGGGGAATCTCCGAAAAGGCCCCAATGGACGATCTCAGGGGTCACACGGGCACATGGGGAGTGAGGTAATCCCGAAGATAGGCAGGGCCCATGCTGTGAAGGGCGCTGAAGGTCAAAACCAGTACCTTGAACCTAGCCCAGTGCTTTATAGGCAGCCAGTGCAGAGCACAGAGCACAGGTGTCATGCGCCCATGTGGCCCGCCCCAGTAAGGAGATGGGCGGCAGCATTCTGCACCAGCTGCAGCCTCTGGACCAGCTTCTTGGGCAGCCCCATGTAGAACGCGTTTCAGTAATCCAGCCTCGAGGTGATGATGGCATGGATGACAGTTGCGAGGTCAGAGTCTGAGAGATACGGCCAAAGTCGCCAGACAAGATGTAACTGTTGAAATGCACTCCTTGCCACAGCCACAACCTGAGATTCCAGGCTGAGTCGCGAATTAAGGAGCACACCCAGACTCCATACCTGAGAGACCATGGGAGGGCGAATCCCACACACAAGAGGAGATTCAACCACTCCCAGGCCCCACAGGCCCTCACACACCAACATCACTAACATGGTGTTGGCGGCCCTCTGGCTGAGTCCCGATGTGCAACTGTTGGTGGGCGACCCCCTGTCATGGGAGGATTGCGTCTGGTTCCTGTCATGGTATATGTGGATGATGGGTCACCAGGTTTGGACTCCAGCATGCTGAGGCCGTTCCCTCGAGCTCAGCTACACCCCCCTGTGTCAGCCTCCTTGGGGACACCCGGTCACCACTGTCATGCCATGGACTGTTGCAGAGTTAACAGCCGCTCGCCTGCTGATGGACTGACATGGGTTCGGCCTCACCTTGCTGTCTGCCTCCCCCCCTGTTGCTTACCTGTACACCAGCAGCCTCCTGCATGCCTGTGCACATCCTCGGATGTGGGGGCCCTCCTGTGGGACCTGGGCTTGCTGTCCCCCAAGGTTGGTGGGCCACTCTGGACTGGGGACCACTCTACTACAGAGCTCTCCACCCTTTGATCAGTGAGAAACCTTCCAGCTGTGTGGGCTGCGGCCGCCGGAGCGGATCTGCTCCTTTCCCGCTTCCTGGTGGATGCTCATATGCGCTCCTGAGGCTTCCAAAGGGGCCTGTTCGCATGGGAGGATCTAGCGCCGGGGTCATCACCCCAGGAGCGCTCACCGGACTGTCCATGAGCAGCCCCTCGCTGCCACCCACTTGCCCTGGCCAGGGTATTGCCTCCCCCACCCCCCACTGTGCCGCCACTTGGGCTGTGCGCTATCAACATCGCTGCAGACTGCCGCCTGGTTCCCTGGAACCCATCACCCCCTCTGGGTGACTGCTGCTCCTTCCCGCTGGGGCTGCCCTGGTGCCCTCCCCTGCCCTGGATGGCCACTCCTGTGCCCTACTGTTGTGCTTCTCTTGCCCAGCTGTCAGTCCACCTGCATCCCCCTGCTCTGCCTCTCTGTGCTTGGGGCCCCCCATTCCCCCAGCGCTGATAAAATGCTGTTCTGTGATGGTCTGCCCTGCCTTTCCTCTGTTGCTGCTGTGGTGGCTGGGTGCCCCTTCCCCTTGGCAGCCCTCCTGCCCCCATCTGTGTGGTTGTGTGCAGGGATTGTGCTTGGTGTATACTGATGGGCTCCGGGCCTGTGGGGTGTGCACCGGGTGTGTGGTGTGTGTTCCCTTGGTGGCTTCCCTGCTGGGAACTGCTGCCTGGGCTTGCTCAAGGGGTGGCATTGGTGGTGGGCAGTTGGCTGGGCACCCCTTGGACTCACCTGTGCATTGGTGTGGCCATGCCCCTCCCCTCCTCTCCCCTCTACTGTTGCCCCCTGTTGGTGAGGGTCGTCTATGGTGGTGGCGATGGATTGGCGGTGGCACCATGGGTGCTGGGTGGCTGAGTGTGAGTAGGGATTATGGTGGACCCAGCCTTTGGCCCAACTGATCCCCCTTGGTGCAGGCTTCAGGGTGCTCCTCCGGGTGGTGGCTGTTGGCATGTGGCGTGTGCCCCTGGTGCTGTTGCCTCCCCCGGCCCTCCCAGAGCCTGTTGGTGAGGGCATTCCCCATTGTCCTGTCCCTTCTCTCCTGCAGCTACTGTTGTCATGCTGTTGGCGATCTTGCGACTGGGCGCCATGGTGCTGCAACTGGAGTGGGCGGCGTGGGACATGCGGGCAGTGGGCCGGCTGTTCGATGGCTTCTGTGAGTGTTCTGGCTGTTTGCTGGGCACTGTGCCGCTGACCCTCCGTGGGGGGGGTGTCTGTTCCTTGGTGCCTAGGGCAGTCTCTGATGTCTGTCTCCTCTCCCTCCATCCCATTCAGTGCAAGCCCTGATCGCAGAGCGGACCCAGGAGCAGGGGGAGTTGCTGGAGCTCCTCCTGCACATCCTGGAGCGGCTGCACCAGCTGCACAGCACACAAACTGAGCACGGGGTCACTGGCCCTATTGAATGGGTATTGTCCCGGGCCTGCCACTGCTGGTGCTTCCTCCCCTTCTGTTGCCCCCTGCCCCTCCCATCCCTGTTGCTGTTTTCCTCTTTCATTAACGGCTTTTGTGTTCCCTTCCGGTGTGTCCATGTTGTGCTTTGCTTTGACCTCTCCCTTTGTGCGGGTGCCTCTACTGGGGGTGTTGGGGGTGTTGCCTGTGTTGTGTGGGTGCCTTCCCCCCCGGGCCCCCATGGGCCATGTGCCCGTCCCTGTGTGCTTCTGTTGCCTGCTGTGGGGGGGCTGGCACTGGGCTGTCTGGACTCTGTGCTGGGGCTGTGTGGAGCTGGCTCCTTTGTAGTGGCTGTCATTCCATCTCCCTCCTGCCCCACCCATGCAGGTCCTGGTGTCTCAGGGGTGGGGCTGCGTTGCATGGCTTCATTTGCCCTTGGTCGGCCATGTTGTGCCATCGCTGTGCCCGGCGGGGCTTCCTCACTGTTCCCGGCCATCCATGTACTTCCACTGGTGTTTGCCGGGGGTTTCCGGAGATGGGTGTTTGGCCACTGGGTGTTTGCTGGCCCCTCCCCTTTTCTTCCAACGATTCCCTGCAGTGCTGTCCATGTAAATGTCTCCCTGCTCAGCGTCGCCGGGTGTTCGCTGGGTGTGCTCACCCACCCATCCACACCCATCTCCACCCATCGGCGCTGCTGCGCCGTCCATGTAAAAAAGGCCTAAAGCTACCAGCCAACCATGACATGGATGCAGGATGGTCCCACACTCCTTGAGAAAAGGGGGGGAATGTAGAAAAACAGAAATATTAATCATGCTTAGCGTAAGGGATGTGGTCCCTTGATAAGGAAAGAATGTTCAAAATATAAAATCTTCAACTATTGAACACTGTTTATTGTTGCCACATCTAATTGAGAAACATGTAAAGGCCAATGGACAGTTTTTTGTGGCCTTTCTGGATCTCAAATCAGCATTTGACTCTGTCAGCAGAAATATTTTATGGGACAAGCTTAGCCGCTTGTCAATTGACAAAAGGCTTTTGTTTCTCCTGCAAAGGTTCCATGCAGACTCTTCTCCGGTTGTCAAGACCAGTGGACAGGGTTATCTAACTGACAAAATTTCCACCTTTTCAGGGGTCAGGCAGGGTTGTGTGCGCACGTCCTTGCTTTTCAATTTATTCATTAATGATGTTATACCGCTGCTAACTCAGTTAACATTTTTTTCCTCCTAAATAGGCCGTACATTTTATAGGATGTCTTCTCTATGCAGATGACATTGCTATTATGTCTCAAACCAGGGTAGGCCTTAATAGTCAACTCCAATGCTTCTCAGATTATTGTAAGTCAAACAAACTTCTCATTAATTATGAAAAATCTAAAGTAATAGTCTTTTCTAAATCAAATATTAAGATATTCAGTTCAGAAAGACAGAATTCCAAAGTTTGAAGAACCAAGGCCATTATTTGGAAAACTTCAGAAACTTCGGAATCTTCTGCGCGCGTGCAGGGTTGGTGGACAATTGAACTTCTCTTCTTCTGGAAATGAAACATAGTCCCATATTTGGCAGGGGGAGAGTATGGGAGGGGACAGTTGAGTGATGATAAGTCAGATGGCAACTTTTGGTTGGTTGGCCAAGTCAGATGGTCAGCTTTTGAATTGGCTGGCAGGGCAAAATAAAAGTGTCTGCATTGCAGCCAATTTCTCAATTCTCTTTGGTGAATTTGGCAGCACTGCATGCTACAGTGCTGCTAGATCTGAAAGTAAATGGATGTGGGGGGAGAGAGGGGTGCCCTGCCTGACCTGCTATGGTATGATATGGTTTGGCTGGTCCTGTTCTGTTCATAGGGCCAATGCTAGGGGATGGGGGTTACATTAACTTTTACCATGCCATGCAGTTTTAAAAAAATAAAATAATTGGGTGCCACATTGCTGCCCGCTGCTTAGTCAGCACTTGGCATTATAAGGAGGGATCTGTCTGCTTGGCTCCACTTCCCACGTTTGCATGGTCTGTTCAAGTTACCATTGCCACAATGCATGCCAAGGAAGAGGGTGCTCCTGGAGGGGGAGGGTTGTGAATGTCTGATTTCTTAATTTTGTGACTGCTGCTGGGACCTGTGCTTGCTGACTTTTTTTGGTGTGATTTATTTCTCCATAAAGTTGCAGACTGTTTTTCAGGGTTGGGTGTATTGTCTAAGCTGTGGCATGACTAGGGATGGGCGAACAGAATGTGGTTTGGATGTTCGGTCGTTCAGTTCGAAACCCAAGTTTGGGTTCAATGGTTTGGTTCTGCCAAGTTCGGGTTGGCCGAACTTGGCTGAACAGTCAAAAATAGCACTATCGAAAATGAAAACGAAACTTAAACGAAAATGAAAGCAAAACGAATTCCCCCCCACCCTGAATAGATGTTTTCCCTGCCCCCGAACTCATCTGAACTCATCCCAACATAACCGAACTATTCGGCCATTCGAGAGTTCGGTTCGGACGTTTGGTTCGGACGTCCGAACAGACCGAGTTTGGTCCGAATTCCGAACATCCGAACCGCGTTCGCCCATCCCTAGGCACGGCTCACATCAGAGCCTAATTGATTCATTGTAGAGTGTAATGTCTACTGTTCTACCAGCTGCTTGGCACCAGAGTCAGACTGGTATCTCTGTTCTGCCTGGCTTAACTTCCCAGGTTTGCTTGGTCAGTTCAATTTTTCTATTGCCACAATACCATGCCAAGGAAGAGGGTACCCCTGGGGGTGAGAGGGGTGTAAATGAATGTCTGGTTTCTTAATTTTGTGACTGTTGCTGGGGCCTGTGCTTGCTGGCTTTTTTGGGTGGGATTTATTTCTCCATTCAATTGCAGACTGTTTTGCAGGGGTTGTTGTATTCTTCTTGAGTGAATGTCCCTTGCGAGCCTGCATTTTTGTGCACTGCTTGGTTAGCATAATGATAAAATGGATGCACTCACTGCTTATGGTGTGCCATGCTGTGGGTACACTACTGTTTTTTTGTTTTGTTTTTTAATTTCTGCACGCAGTTGCACTTTTTGGGGGTTGTCTTCTGGAGCAATTGTCCCACTCTTGCTAGCCTGCTTTTCTGGGTAGTGTTTTGGCTGTGGGTTCAAGAACTTTGCAAAAACTTCCTGAAGTTTCTGAAGTTTTCCGGCGTTCTGTGCTTTGGTCTCCAAAGTCCAAAGCTTCAGCAAGAACACCGAATTGCCTCCAAGTACTCGGACCAACTATTGTGAACTTTGAAAATCGGTTTGAATACCCAGAAGTACTATTCGGTTCAGCCCCAACATGAACACCAGTTTGGCCCTGTGTTCACCATGTGGCACTGCTTAGACACACAGCACATCTTATATTTATTTATTTATTTATTTAGATTTAGATTTATATCCCGCCCCCTCCCATCACAGACAGCTTGGGGCGGCTTACAACTACATTTTAAAACCATAAAAAACAATAAATACAATAAAAATATAAACAGAGAGGGAACTTAAAACTAAAACAAATAAGGGTAAAAGGACTAGGAACTCCCCCCTCCTTTCCCACCCTACCCACTCCCTTCCCCAAAGGCCTGGGCAAACAGTCAGGTTTTTCAGGCCTGGCAGAAGGCCAGCAGACTAGGGGCCATGCGAGCTTCCTCCGGGAGAGAGTTCCACAGCCCTGGTGCAGCCTCCAAGAAGGGGCCCCCGGTGGACCGCAAGGATCACCCTAGGACCTGAGGCACTCCTCAGTCTCTCAGATAGGAAGGGCTCAAGCCGTATCTTGGGTAAATTCGGTGTTTTGTTCACCACCCAATCTCAGTACACAAGTGATGCCGCCTCGGTCCCCATGTTGTACCTGCTAACATACCAAGCAATAGCATTAGACACAACGCTGGCCATATGTTCAGCCGGAACACACAAATTGCCCTTGTGATGCAATGGTGTTCACATCGCATGTTCAATGGATGGTCAAATTGGTGTTAGGATTGTTATGGTGCTTACATACAACAGCCAAATATGTGCTTAGGAATTTTGACCCCCAATCTTTGTTATGTCTAAAGACGCCCATTTTCTATATCCACAAATTTGTTTAACATGTTGTGATTTAGGTGTCCAGTCCTAAACCCATGTGCAGTTGGTTCTGCATGATACATACAATTTACAGACATGTTGCATGTATGCCACATTTGCCTACTCACTTTTGTGTGCAGTGTGTGGGATTTAGGATTGGACTGTTAGTGAATATCTGCTGCATTATTGTGATGTGATATATATAGAATACTTGCCCATATCAGCACCTTTTGTTCCCTGTGCTACCAGAGTCTGGGCTACAGGTGAGGACTGTTGAGCACAGTTATCTAAGTTACTTTTGTTTGTTACGACAACATTCAAAGTAAACACTAATCTAACCCATTTTTTAGTATCTCATGTCAAACCATATTGTTGCTCCAAGAAATTGTTCAATTTTGTTTTTTCCAAGGGAGATGGATAAGAAGTAGTGATACATCCAAATTTAGAAATAACTTTTTTTTCCCTTTTAACTCCACTTATCTTTGATTAGGGCCATGATTTCCAAAGGGTGTCTATTAATTAATTATTATATTATATTATATGTCTGTAGCAGGGGACAGCCTTGCCAAAGATAAGTGTTGTCAGGATCAATCCCAAATCACGTACTCAATAAGGGAATTAGCATTTACAGTTTATTCTCATATATAGTTCTCTAAGGTTGTAATGTCCCAAGCATGGAATTCAACAAGAGCTATTCTTGGGTTCTATTACACACAGGGAGGGAGATTAGTTCTGCCTGCCCTTCTATTGTTTAGGTCCAAGGTTATTACACAGTCCTTGTATGCTTTTCCTGTCTGAGGTCCTTCCCTTTTGTCTAAGTTAGAACCTATTCAGAACCAGGCCCTCCGCTCCATCCTAGGGGTCCCAAGGGGTACCCCCCAGGTTATATTGAGGCAGGAAACAGCTAGTCAGACCATGTGATCGTGGGCTCTCCTATTATTAATCAGGTATTGGGTGAAGACCTTTCTTTTCCCTCCCCGAGATAGCTCTCTCCTGACATTGGCTGGGGATATGGGGCTTCTTAATGATAGGGGCAGTCGGGTGAAGGAGGAAGTTAGGTTGTTGGGGTTCTCAAAAGATGCTTTGGGGCCCTTGGGCCCCAGAGCAGCCCTGTCCCTTATTAAGAGGAGAATCTTGGACCAAGAGTTACAAGGGGAGGGATCCCTGTTGTCTGCGCAGACAGTTGCACCTGATTATCCCCTGGGAGGCCTTTTTGGCCTAAGGAATAACTATCTCTATTCATGGCAGGGTTCTAACCAACGCAGGGCATTTACATGTTTCCGGTGTGATGTTTACCCATCCGCCATGTTAGAAGGTCACTATAGAGGTATCCCCAGAGATGAGAGATTCTGCCAGCTATGCAACCTTTTGGTGGTAGATTCTCGTGAACATACCTTTTCTATTGCCCAGCCCTTGAGGGTCCCAGAGGTTGCCTTCTGGGTAGATATATTCAGAACGCACCTAATCTAGGGGTTTTGGAAAGAAGGTTTATGGGTGGTTCAGATTCAGTGTTGACCAGGACTGTTGCCAAATATTGTCAAATCTTCTTGCAATTAAGTGCAATTAAACGTATTTAATATATGGCAAATATGCTCAGGGGTCAAGAATTCCCATGCTCAAGCTCTATTGAAGAGCTAGGGATTTTAGAATGTAGGGGGGAAAGGGTTGATGACTGTTTGACATTTCATGGGATTGTGTGGGAACCCCGTGCTAAAGTAAGCACGGAATTGGAATGTGTATTAATACTGTGGTGTGTGTGTTTTTTTTGATTTTCATTGTTATGACCATTGGTTAAACAATAAACATATTTTGATTTGATTTGATATAGTTCTCCACCGTAGCAATCTTCACATAGCCTTTATACATCAATCTCTTAACAAGCTAGCTATGCCAGGTATGCAGTGCCTCCAGCCCCACGGCTATATATTTTCCCCAAGCCTAGATGGATATCAGTCCTCTGGTAGGCTACTCACACATTGAGCTTCAGGTTAGTAGTCAGTTTCCACCAGGTTACTCCCAGGTATCTCTTTGCAGTCTTCAGGAGAAATGTACTCACTTCAGCATTCAAGTAGCAATTGCCTCTTCCTTTCATCTTCTCTTTTCTTATACAGTCAGAAGTGGGCGTGACTTCCTTCCCACTCTGTCCTTCTTAAAGGGGCCACAGCCCACAGGGCCTCTGCTATATTATATCATAATTATATTATATTAATATCTTTTTCAGTGTAAGAGTAAAATGTGCTGCCACAATTTAAATCCAGAAAAACAGTGTGCCTCAGATATCAAAAGTTTGGGAAATACTGAATTAGGGAAAATGAATTCAATGCACTTCTTTTCCCCTGTCTTAACACTGTAAAATATATACAAATTCTAAGAAATTAGCAAATTTGATTGAATGAAAATATACCAGTGTATGTGAAGGTTGGCGCAGCTCTTGTCATGGGAAATGAAGCTTGTGTACAAATATAAAGTAAACAGAAATATATATTTGGCTCTGATGCAAACTCTAGTCTTAACTAAGACTGGCAAACAAAACCCCATAGACAAGTCTAGTATATTCAGTTCCATGTATTTTTATTCAGCTGGGAAGTTTGCAATTAAATAACCCTAATCCTGTCATCCTTTGACTTAAAGGTAAATGGCAGTGAGCCTCATGCAACCAGAGAACTATTATTTAAAGGGAGAATAGGTAACATCCAGAGTCCCTGCAGTGTATCATCACTTCTCAGTTCTAATATCTGAAACCATGAGAAATAAAAAAGAAAAGAAGTGGGCATTATGAGCAGCAAATTTGGAAGTGTTGATGCCAAGTTAAACCTAATATTTCACCACCAAGTCTTGTCACCTTTTCGAAATAATCAACTTTGAAGACTTATATGAGACCCCCCAAAAGAGAATTTTTAAGTGCAATCTTTGTTTAGAAGGTTTTTTAGGATGCATTCCCAGATTAGGCAGGGAAAGAAGTGTCAGGCTGATGGAAGAAAGAGACAGAGCTCAGTGCTAAAAATAAGCAAACAAAATACATTATTTTGACACTAGATCATAACTTTTGCAGATAGTATACTTTGAAGTTATTCAAGAGCTTCAATAGATTACTTGTATTCCGTGTTCAAATTTGATATTTGTTTGTGTTTCAAGTCCAGCTAAGGGACACTATAATTTGTAGCTATGTTGTACTTTTTTTCTCTATTTTGCAGCTTTAAATTTATAGATCCTTTTTATTTGTGTTTCTTAACCTTTTTCTTGATAGGGGTATGCAGAAGGGCCCCATGTAATTTTTTGTTTTTTCATTATCGTTATCGAAATGTGTCATTTTCATTATCATTATTAATGTAATGTTGTTTTTTGTTATCAGTTCATTATCGATATCGGTACCGATTTCAAATGAAGATTTTGTTTTTGGTATCATTACTGATATTTATATCAATTTCGTGCGCCAATGAAGATTTTATTTTTGGTATCATGATTGCATGAGACTGGGAACAATACCAAAACTGGAAATGGTAGTTCGATTGACTATGCAGTGGCATGGTGTGTGGCTACCTGGCTGTGTGTGTTTGTTGTGGCTAGTTAGCTGTGTGGGGGGGTTGTATGTGTCTGTGTGGGGATGGAAGGAAGCAGGAAGAACCTGTGGAGGAAGGTCAAGGTGGAGGAACAAATCATTAGGGATGTGCGAACACCGGGGAGTTTGGTGTTAAGCCCGTTTGGGGTTCAGCCCTCCTGAAACCGTTCGGGTTTGAGATGTTCAGCTGGAAGCAGTTTGGTTTCACTGAACACATTCGGGGGGGGAAACCCAGTTTTCCCTCCCCCCTCCAGGCTGCACGAGTGGAAAGGGTGTCGGGGCTCAGCTCCCACCCACCCTGCCCAATCTGGTAAAAAAATTAATAATGCCCCCCCACCTCAGGAATCGACCTATCTGGTGGTGCCAGGGATCCAGCCCCGGGTCCGGAGGCAGCAGTGGCAGCGGGTCCGGAGGCATTCCAGAGAACTTCAGGCCTCTTCTAGACCTTCTGGGAACTGAGGGAGGGGGCGGAAGCCCTCCTTCAGTTCTCAGAAGGCCTAGAAGAGGCCTGGAGTGCCTCTGGAGCCAGAGCCACCACTGCTGCTGCCACCAGACCTGGGGCCGGAACCCCGGCACCACCAGATAGGTTGATCTCTGGGGTGTTTTTTTTGTTTGTTTTTTTCCAAAGTTTTTACCAGGCTGACAGGGTGGGGGTGGTGAGCCCCTATGCCCCTTCCACCCATGCAGTCTGGAGGGGGGAGGGAAAACCAGGTTCCCCCCCCACCCCCTGACTGAATGGGTTCGAAACCCGCACTTTGTTCGGCCGGTTTGGGCGGAGGGCAGTTTGGGTTTGGGGTGTTCGCGTATGGCCCGAACACCCCGAGTTCAGGCCAAACAATGAACCACCAAACTCTGTTCACACATCCCTACAAATCATGGAGACCCAGGCTGGGACCATCTTGTGAGGAGCAGGAAATGGGGTCCTCACCAGAGGATGAAGACGGCAGAGGAGGTGTCACTGCCAGGTTTGCAAAATTTGTTTTTATTTATTTAGTGTTCCATAAAACTTTGAGGAGTGAGGGACAAGAAGAATATGATCCTTTAGAGTGATATTAAAGGTGTTCAGAGTAGTGGGCGGGCAAGCAGTCAGTCAGACATGAGCAGCAGCAGCAGCACCCCAAGACATGACAGGGTCTCAGCTTGCAGACAGCACCCCAGGAAGAGCAAGACTTGTGTGTATTATTTGTGGGTCTGCCAGAGAGAGGCTCTTTCAGCAGCAGCAGGAATCAGTGAGTGGCAGTGGAAGAGCAGGCTGGCAAGCAGATGGGCAGTCAGGCATGAGCAGCAGCAGCAGCACCCCAAGACATACCAGGGTCTAAACTTGCATACAGCACCCCAGGAAGGGCAGGGCTTGTGTGAATTATTTATGGGTCTTCCAAAGTGAGAGGCTCTTTCAGCAACAGCGGGCAGCAGTGGGTGGCAGTGGAAGAGCAGGCTGACAGAATGCAGTCAGGCATGAGAAGCACCAGCAGCACTGCAAGACATGTCAGGATCTCAACTTGCAGACAGAACCCCATGTGGTGGTGTAGATGGGAGAAAAGGAAAGAGGCAAGGAGGCAGCAGCAGCATCCTTCCACTTGGTGTGGGAGAATGGGTATTGGGCTGGGAAGGACTGGAGGCATCACCATGATTGCATAATATTATGTAGTTATATGTTCTTGTTTAGGAGGAGGAGGAGGAGGAGGTGGTGGTGGTTCCAAATCAAGGCTGATGTCCAAGAGCCAAAGCAGGTGAACAAGATCTGCAGTATGGAAACATTACCATATCCCAAAAGGTGGCTTTGCACAATGCAAGGCAAGGTAGGGGACTGGAACAACAGGTAATAGATTGCACTATGACCTGTTAGGTAGTCCCCCACAGAGATAGAGATTGGCCAGCCACTTGTGGAGACAGAATTCAGGCAGGGCTTGATAGACCATTTGTAGGGGAGTCTTCCCAGGGCCACACGGGGGCACTGGGGTCTCTTTAGGGGAATTAGCTATACCCCACTGCCTATTCAGCCCGAGCCTCAGCTGAATCCCCCTTCAAGGGAGGGGGTACCCTCCTATAGGACCCAACATAAGCTGTCCAGAGGGTAACACCTACACAGGCTTTATTAGACTCAGTGTCCACAATCCCTGGGACTGCCAGCTCAGTCACCTCCATCCTGCAGGGCCTGGTCAGTCTCTCACAAGTTCAGGAGCAACACAACATCAACCCCCCTTGTCTGTCTAACCACGCCTCAAAACCCCAGGCTCTTGCCAAGCCTTCCCAAGGCACAAGGCTCCCTCCTTGGCACAGCCTCTCCCAGTACCTGGTTCTCCTCTCTTCAGCACCCTGGAGAGCATAGAGTGGCTAGGCTTTGTCAGGGAGATGTGGTTCCTTCAGCTCCCAGAGAGAGACTGCCTTCCTCTTTTCTTTGCTTCCTTTTTTGTAGCCAGACTGGGCGTGGGCCAAAACACAGCACTACTGCCTTAAAGGGTCAGTGTCCTTCCTACTCTGTCACAGGGTCTCTCAGTCTGTTTTATCCCAGCTGATCCCCAGTTATGGGGATAGCTCTACCACACCCCTATGCATGCTCAGTCCTTTAGATGGTCCACAGAGCCCCCTTTTTAAAAGGCCAATAGCCTCACAAGACTACTCCCTGCTACACCATTGGTCTGACCAAGTATGGCACTTCTTATGTTCCTATCTTTTTTTATTCTTTAGATCTCTGAGAAAAACACAAAGAGGGGGTTACAGGTGACCATACCTGGGCTCATCACCCACATCAAAACTGTACACCTCATCAAGGTACAGAGGAGTGTGTCTGGTGGAACTGGTGGAACTGGCAGCACTCATAGGGAGGAACAAAATGAAGGGAGGGGAGAAGGAAATTGCGTCTGAAAAGGTGCAGTCCCTGTTCTTCCTACTCAAACTCCTCTGATGATTCCCTCAGTCCCATGTGATGAGGACACCGCTGAAGTGAGGGCATTTTGTGGGTTGCTGAAGAAAATGGCAACCAAGTACCTCAAGGGTTTCCAGTAGGGGTGGGACTACCAGATCATCCGGTATCCGATACTGGCAGTATTTGGTGTACCGGCAGTATCGGATTAAACCTGGTAATCCAGCCGTTTACCGGATTCCCCGGTACTGGATTTTTTACATTGCGGCCATTCAAATGAATGG